>JAAAKE020158668.1:0-12184 GCA_010014785.2 Anisolabis maritima
CTATTTATTTATTTATTATTTATATTATCTTTGGCTACTAAGACCTTTATACTTTACAAATACAATATATATTAATAAAAAATAGAAAAAATAAAATCAGTATGATTAATATCATTCGATTCAGAATTCAAAAAAGAATATTCCTGTAAATTTTCATTAGGACACATCATCCAATTTAGGAGTTATTAATTAATTAAAATTCATGCTAGTATTGAGACATTTTTTTCTATTCTTTATTTATTTCTTTTATTATATCTATTATTTTTCTCTATAGAATTACATTCCTTATCTCATACTCTTTATTCCTACGAAATTTCGTTTTAATTAACCCAACAATAATAACGGAGATATTAATTATTTACTATAAATTAATTTTTCGTATGTTTTTACTCATGGCTGGCAATGCGACGTTGCCATTTAGAAATTGGACGCTAGATTCATTGTGCTTTCTAAACCCTGAATTACTAAGTTTTTTTTTTTTTATTTTAGATTTTAATTGCTTGACATCCTTATCTTCGCTAAAAATGACGTTTGAATTGAATAATGTCGATATTCTAGTCTTGAAGAAGAAAACCATTTATGCGTTTTAATTTAAGCAGCAGAGTGTTTATATAAAAATTCTTCAAGATCATCTAATAAGGAAACTAATTCAAATAGCTGCTTTTTCAATTGTCAATTAAATTCTTAAAATGAAATGAGACAAATATAGAGAGATCATTTTCAGGATTCCTTCAAATAGAGGTGAATAGGTAATGTTTATTTATAATTCAATAATCTTTACACCCCTTTTTTTCCATTTCGTTTAATCATTCCTCTTATAATAATGACAAGATCCTTTAAATTCGTCGGTCTTATCCTTTTACGTCTCTTTTATTCACTTATTATCTAATTTGAATTTATACGTCTATTTTTCTTTATTCTCTTCATTATCTTTTGGTACTGATCTAAAATTTAATTTATTAATTTATAAAAATAAGCATTTCAATTTTTAATTTTTTTACTATTCATATTTACACTCCCACTTGGTGAATATACAGATGAAGACAGATCCTACAGCCTTTATTGCAGTAGATTTGAATTTTTCTTTCTTCGTTTTCTAAATTTCGTTTTTATTTAATTTTTATTAATTTTACGATCGTTTTATTTATAAACTAATAAAAAGCATAAATAATTGTAAATTCTACATAATTTATTTCATTGAGAATGCTAAATCAAAAACAAAATTAAAATTATTCTATTCTAATTTGTTAGTGATCATCGTCGACAGATCTCAGTCCTTTAGTTAATTATCTATCTTGATAAAGCTATGCAAGTCTAGGAATGAATGAAAAACCAATATTTTTTTGTTTGGTGTTTATTTATATTTTTTGACTTGTTTTGTTTTTTTTCTTTTTATTTTCGGCAATATGATCTAATAAATTAAATAGAGACAAGAATGAAATTCAAAGGAAGATGTCCTCAGAATCGAAGCCAATTCTTAACCTTAGCTATGACAAATTCAATCAGCTTTATTCCTGGATTGATAAAATTCCTCTTTCAAGACCCAAACGTAATATTTCGAGAGATTTCTCTGATGGAGGTCAGATAAATTTTTTTTAAAAATAATATTCTTCCCAAAATGAGAAAATTTTTATTCCATCTCAAATTAAAGCCATTTGTTGCATAACAGCGCAATCAATTTCAAAAATAAAAATTGCTATCAGGGCCGTAGCCAGAAATTTTTTCGGAAGAGTTTTCTAAAGACATATCAATATGGTTGAGGATTATTATGGCTCCACCATTTTATTTGATTTAATATTAAAACAAAGTTGTTATCAAATAATAATAAAAAATTAAGAAAATCCTAGTAATAAATTATTTGTTGCTCTAGTTCAAGAGAATATAAAATAATCTTTTTTAATAATTTCTATCAGCGTTTAAATTTTTTTATACTATATTCTTTTTGTATATTTTTATTTATATATGTATTTTTTTGTATTTAGATTCCCTAGGTACGTTTTGTTAAACCTTTGAGTTCATTCTTTTAACAAAAAGAAAACAAATTTTTTACTCTTGCTGCCTTGTCTTTTTTTTTTTTAATCTAAATTTTATTTCGTCTCAGAATCCAAAACTTGAGAAACTCATTTGTTTATAATAATACAAGCTACGTACCTAGTCAGGGGGCTTTGTTCCCTGGACCCCCTGTCCTTGCCAAACAATTCACTACTCGGTGTGGTTTTCCTTTTGTGGAAGAATTTTAATAATTAGTTTTGCCATTACAGGTTTTTTCTATTTTTTAATAATTGAAAAGAATTCTTTTAAAAATTATTTCTAAAAAATAAAATAGGGAGTTTGAGAATAATTTATAAAAAAAATAATAAAAATCGCAAGTAAATTGCTTATAAAATAAATATATTGGTTCAATAAAAGTACCCCTTAAAATTGGAATATCTAAAAACCCCATTTTATCTCGCGTAAGTCATGAACGAAATTGAAATTGAAAAATACCTGATTATCCTAATATTATCATTAAGTTTTCTGACCTATCATCTATTATTAGTTACGATTTGATATTTTAAAATACTTTAAAAAGAAAAAGAAATTTTCTCATTTTTAATTAAATTAAGTTAAAATAAGAGAATCAAAAAAAATTTCTCATTTCATAATTTATTTGCCTTTAATATGAATTCCTTTAAAAGAAAAAATGGTCCATTAATTATGTATTTGTAACTAAATTTTTTTTTAATTGGGACGTTAAGTGAGACCACTACCTCTGCTCCAAGGCACGGATTATACGTAAATTCTTCCTGTTTATTTGCGTTTCTCCGAATTACTTAAATTATAACCTTTCGCTGTCATGCATACCATACCATCGTCGGTCAACTTCTCTCTTCCTTCCCTTATTATTATATTTCTCATTCATATTATTTAGTCATTTAAATCACGGCGTCATTCATCATCTCTTTGAAATGAATAATTAATTTTGATAATTTTTTGTTTTAATAAAAATAATTTTATATTTTAGTTCTGATGGCCGAATTACTGAAGCATTTCTTTCCCCGAATGGTTGAACTGCACAATTATGCTCCAGCCAATTCAAAACTCCAGAAGATTGACAATTGGAATACATTGAACAGGAAGGTACAGTATGCAAGCAAGTAGGATATTGCTGGCCTGACACATAAAAGACAGATTTCATCCTCCATTGGTCCACAAATAGATCAGTCAAAACTCTCACAGCTTTATCTCTTATTTTCGATTAGCCCATTATTTTTTAAGCGTAATCAAAATCTCATTAGATTTCAAGTTCGACCAAGTCAATTTCGAACGTTCATTCATATTCTTTAATATTCAATTATTATTCCGTTATTTTCGGAATAGTAGAGAGGCGTGGTAAGAAGTCGGAACTCACTTAAAAACGACATAACCCTAAGGTATCAAAATTTTAATATATAGATATATTGAAATTTATTTTGAGGACAAAAAAATTAACTTTGTTTTAATTAGCGATAAAAAAGTTGCTGTCATTGTAAAAATTTTTTATAAAAATTAAAAAAATTATTTTTCACTTAAAGACATTCTATTACTTTTTATTTTTAAAATTTCTTTTCTTTTATTTTTATTTTGTTATGAATAAAAATAACATGCGCGGAGGCGGATTTACAATCTCCCAAATTTTCGAGGGGCCCCCAAAATGGATACGAAACATATTTTTACCACCTTTTTACAAGGTTAAGTTAGCTTGAAGTTTTTTCGTGTCTCTTAGTCTATGTCTTAATAAATACAAATTATTATTAATGACGAATATTTTTAACTAATATCCCTACGGCAACGCAGTGACGCACCTAGGGGAGGAGGGCGGTGGGTGCGGTTCGCACCGGGCGGCACATATTTTGGGGCGGCATTTTTTATATTTAGTTTTAGTTGTAAAAAACAACTTGTTCACTTCATTAGTTTACTATTCGATTTCTACGAATTATGAATTACTATATGATTTCGAATATTTTTGTATAATATGTTTTGTCTCATAGATGGGGAACCTGCGACCTTCGTAAGTTTCTTGTGGCCTTTAAAAAAATATTTTGTATTTTTATAAAAGTTGCATTTATAGGAATATCAACTTATGCGGCCTCCTTTTTTACTGCCTAATTTAAATATGGCATCCAATGGTAAAAAAAAGTTCTCCACCTATAGTTTGTCACAATTACAATTATATATTTATGTTTATTAATTTATTTAAACCACCATTTGATTGGGTTAGAAAGGGTGGCAAATTGGAGACCGCCCCGGGCGGCAAAAGTTCTAGGTACGCCACTGCGTTAATGACTCTTAGAGAATGAACAAGGTGGTCCCAAAAAATACATTACGATGGACCATTGAATTTGTAAATCCGCCAATGAATAGACGATAGTTACGACACTCAGTTAAGAAACGCTTGAAAGTGAAATTTTAATTAAAACGACGGGTCAAAAACAAAAAAAACAATATGTATGCTAAGCCTATCACTTGATAGGAAAAAACGAGGAAGTGAAAAAGATTCGGCGAATAAAAAGGTGGCTGTATCCTCTTCATCTATCAAATGACAAAGAGTCGTTTATTTTATAATTATTTGGCGGCAGAATACGAAGGCCAAATTTATCTTTCCTTGAGATTGAATGAAGACGGGTACCTTGTGAGACTCATGGTGGGGGAAACTTTTTGTTGACAGAGTAGGAATAAGTTTTCTACGATTCCGAAAACTGATTAAGAAAGTGAAAAAAATACAGTATTCCAGTGGCACTCACCAATAAAATTTAAAAATTAAAATAAAAATGAAAATAGATGAAAAAAATAAAAACTAACAAGAAAAAAATATTATTTAAGCCAGCTTCGCTACTCCGCTCATTCCATCGAGTATTTGATGATGATTTTTATGTAACTTATTGATCGAATGATGAGGTTCATGCTACAAGTCATTCGCAAACCAAAAACCCAGTTTAATTAAACATTCTATTTGAAATGAAAACGTTTCGATTTAAGAGGAAAGAGTATGTGTGTGTTAATAGGTGTTATGCAAGATCCTTTCAAGTGGCCTGGCGAAGAAACGAATCGAGTCCCTGGCCAATGCCATCCCTGGTGCCGTCGAGCAACTTTTGATTGAGATCAAACGCCACGTCGACAAAAAGATAAGTGAACAAGACGAAAACCTCTCCACCTGTACGTTTCTTATATTTTCAAAAAGAAATCATCCTCAAAGGAGGCGAAATATAACAAGGACAATCATTCTGTTTAGATACTAGTTCGGACGTAGAAGCAAATTCGCCTACCTCTCGAGACGATGATGAAATGAAAACTAATTTTCTACTTCGACGACGTCGACCAGGTGAAGGTGCCGTCCTTGCCACTCGTTCATCTCGTGTACGAAGAGAAATCAAAATTACACGACTGAGGAGAGAACTCGCGGAGAAGTCAGAAGCGATCACACGCCTAAATAGTAAAGTAAATAAATAACGTTTTGGGGAGTTATTTTAAACAAATTTTAAATGATCAGTTTTTCGATTCAAAGTCAAAATATACTGAATTTACTATTTCCTTTTAAAGCGCCAGGCTGCTTTTAGTTTTCTATAAATCCTTTTCTTTGCAATTCTCTTACCAGCAATTGGTGACTGCAAAACTAACCAAGTGATTCGCCCGCTACCTGGACCCCCTCTCTGTTCTTTGGAGAATTTTCTCGTCAATTTTTCTTTCCCTTTTTGAAATAGAATCCAAAGGTGGACTAAAATTTTAATAATTAGTTGTGCCATTAATTCATTATCATCATCATCATCATTATTATTAACAATTAGCGTATTTTGCTACAGCTTTTCTAGAGGAACATTTCTGCTGTCATTGCTAACCTTCCTCACTCTAGGTAAAATTTTATCATCTTTCTTCTTCAAGGGGCAGATCAAGTGACCTTCACTTTCTGTATTTTTAGGACCCATTAACCGGCAGGACGACCCCTTCAGGTTTGAAGAGGGAAAGAGAAATTTATTTTCTCGATCCTGATAGAGCCCTTTGTAGCTCTTTTTATCTCGGTTAACTCGTCTCTTTTAGTTAAGACCCACGTCTCGCTATCATAGATTAAGGTTGAGACCGCGATAGTTTTGTAGTATTTGTCGCGTGTGTCTCCCTGGAGTTTTTCAGGCATCGATATATGTAAGTAAAAATTACTAGTATTTTATAATTTCCTATATTTTAAGTTTGTCGTTATGATGTAATTAAAGAAATAATGAAAATCATTAAAATATTGTACTTGACAATTTTTTACTAGGCTTAGAAAGGCTAAGAATGATAGCTGAAACATCCATAGAAAAGCTGTAATAAAATGGTGAAAATAAAAAAATTGCATTTTTAAAATCGATTCTCTCCCTGTGCCTTAGTGCAGAGGTAGAGGTCTTGCTTTACTTAC
Organism: Anisolabis maritima; assembly: GCA_010014785.2. Taxonomy (NCBI): domain Eukaryota; kingdom Metazoa; phylum Arthropoda; class Insecta; order Dermaptera; family Anisolabididae; genus Anisolabis; species Anisolabis maritima. The sequence continues at coordinate 6,410 of JAAAKE020158668.1, forward strand.
CAAAGGTCAGTGGTTCGCTCTGAGCGACAAAAATTTATTTCAATTATATTGGCTACCAATTAATATAAATAAATAAGGACGGAATTTAAATGATCCCAGATACCGAAAAAGACTAAAAAAAAATTAAGAAAAAGAGGAGATAAAGCACCCCTCCCGGTTACACCGCTGCTGATATTAAATAAAATATTTTTCTAAGAAAATGTGTTTTATAAAATTTAATTTAGGTTTTTTGGATAAGAGAAAATTCTAATAAAATGGGGTATTAAATAGATTTATGGGAGATTGCAAATGAATTTTTCCAAAAGCGTTGAGCGCCCAGGCGAGCAAGGAGAGGGACAGATATACAGCAGCTTTGGGCCTTTATCTTGAAATTGAAGTTAGAAAATCTCTCTCTCTCTCCTATTTCTGAACGAATCCTTATGAAATATCAGAAAATTATTTTTCATAAAATCATAAATCCATAGTATTCTTTATTGAATTCTGAATGCAACACTATATAGGAGATGGGAATGTAATATCAATAATATATAGAGAAATAATAAATAAATAAATGAAATGTAATATAATAATAAATAAACAAAAAAATATAATAAGATGTCTCAACATGAGCACAGGTTTTAATTAATTTATAACCCCTAACGAAATTTTGAAGAAATACTCTTTAATGAGTTCTGAATGCTACGATGTGCCGTTTGCCAGGTACCTATCAGAGGAGTTGAAAAAAGAAATTCATTAATGAATTTATATCTACTATACTAAGCGATGTGTGTTTATTTAGGTGAACCACTTGGATTCTTTGATTTCTTTGAAGGATCAGCGGATCCAGGACTTGACTGCTCAGTTGACTCGCTATCGACAGGATGAGGCCCAAGCCTCTGTTGGCAAAGCACTCGTCCGCCATGGCTTCTTCTAGCAGTGAGCAGAGCATAAATTTAGTGTTTTTCTTTCCTTCTTTTAATAAATACTTATTTAACTATAATAAAAGACTTTTCTTCGAAGATTCTGTTATCTTTAAGACATTGACATTGTGTCTGTGAACGAGTTTCTTTATATTATATCATTTTGAAAATAAAACTTTTTATTTATATAATTAGTAAATCTAAACGGAAAAAATTATTCACCTACGAGGATTATTTACCCGAAGTGCTTTCGTGCACGGAGACACACACCTCAAACCCAATCTCTGGTCATAGCCATCTATAGGTTCCGTGAGATTATCTGATTCTCCTATCTTGAGCTACTCCTCCTCTATTAATTTCTATTTATCTATCTTCTATATCCAATTCTACCGGTCGGTCCAACCTAATCTATGCTAGAGAGGATGTCCCAGTTTTTTAGAAGATCTCAGCATCATTGAGAGCAATCCCTTCTTTACGTCCCATTCCAAAGGACGGGGTGTCACAGCAACACGCTCTCCTCGTAGAGTTGCCGGTGGTGGGATCCAATGTTCCAATCCAGAACATACTCGAGGATTTGTTTATATTAAATATTTTTATTTAGGATGCAAACACCGATCTCCTGTTCAGAACTGCGACACCCTACCGATTCATTCTTCCACGGGGCCCATAGAGTTTGTTGAAAATTTATTTAAATCACTTGAATACCAATTGATATAAATCAATATGCCTGGATTTTATGTATCATAAAATAGCTATATTTATCGCTTAAAGTCCTATAAGGCCCAAGATGCTAAAATTTTTTTTTGACATTGGAAGCTCATAATCCCTTATTTCGTGGGTTCTTATTATCACTCTATCACTTGAAAAAGATCACTTAAATTGTTGAAAGGGGTAAGGGGAAGAAGAAAATTTTCTTGTTCCATCTAAACGCACATTCTCTTTGACTGAGAACGACCAACAGTCAGATAAGAGTGCCTCTTCTTTATTCTCTTTCATAAGCGGGAGGGAAAATGCGCTTTAAAGAACTAGAGAAGAGATTTAAGAGAGATGGAACTAGGATGGGGGAAGAGGCCCAGATTTTCCCTCTCTTACATAAGAGAGAAACCTGAAAATGAGTGAGTGTGCATGCATGCAAGCACAAGCCGTATAGAATGATGGTGAGCGAAAGTGGATGGCTGGCGATGACGTTGACGGGCTGCGTGCTCTGGTTGATGCTGATTCGTTTGTATCGGTTAATCTTCGAACGAGTGGAGGCTCACGAACGCTCTATCAAAGGATGCACGGTGTTATTGACACAGGCCGATGATCGCCGATTTGGGATTTCTACTGCTAAAGGACTGGCACAGAGAGGGGCACGTCTTATCCTCGCCGGTCCCGATCTCATCCGTCTTACTCAAATACAAAGTAACTAACCAGTACATAAAATTTAAGATTTTACTCGCCCTGTCCCTTGGTACAGAGGTAAAGGTCTTGCTTCACGTACCAAAGCTCGCTCAGTAGTTCGTTTCCCATCCTGAGAGACAAAAACTTATTTAAATTAATTGGATACCAATTAAATTAAATAAATAAGGATGGAGTCCAAATGGCCTCAGATGCCGAAAATGAATTAAAGAAAAAAATCATATTTTTTTATATTTATTTTCAGACTGTTAGTTGATGCCTTTCTGCCCCACAAATTTTCAACTTATTGGAATTTTAATCATATAATGAATCTAAGATTTATATATTCAATATATTAATTAAAATTAAATATCTTTTGATTTAAATTAACATCTCCGCCGGCGGACCAGAGCAATAGCCACCAACCTTTGTTGACAAGCGAGGGCTGATCCTCGGATGGGTGGCCCTAAGGAACAAGGCTGTTCAACGTCCGCCGGAATCCCATAATATAAAATAAATTTATTATTTATATATGTATAACTTAAAAAATTATAAAAATTTATAAATTCTTAATGCTGAAAAGAGCATAAATAAAATAAAAAAAAACTATTTCCCACTATTATTTGTTAGTAAATGGTTGGCAAAGTTGACCGCTCTCTGCTAAGTGCGATCGACTTGTATCTTAAATCAAGCCATTAATGAGTTAAGATTAATTAATTAAGGGAAGAATATAAATTAAAGGCGCCCCTATTAGAGGTTTGCCCCCCCCCCCCCCCAGGTACGCCACTAGACTTCTCCCTGACAGACTTTTAATTCGTTTGTTTATGATTACAGGTGAAATTCTCTCGGAATCTCCAGAAGCAGAAATCATAATTAAGAGATTAGATTTGAGTTCATTTGATTCAATAAGAAAATTCGCAAATGAAATCAATACAAAAGAAAAAAGGTAAGAAAAAATATTTTTTTTTATGCCTCACTGACCTATAATTATTTATTTAACCCAATTATCTTTTTATGTAATCATTACTTCATATATTTCGTTGAAGAATTCTGAATAGATATTCATCTATACTAATAAAAAATAAGACTTTCTATTATGAAAGTTTAAAATAAGGATAATTTTAAAAACACTTTCTCTCTCTCTCTCTCTCTTTCGTTTAGAATCTACCGCACACTATGATTTTCATGGTGGACGGTAGAGGTTTTGTGTTTTGGGTTGCTTCCCTACTTACTGTGGAAGCGGTTAGAAAATTTTACTACTAACAGAGATACAAAAGTGGGCGGTAGGTATAAAAAAGTTGACTACCTCTACTAAAGATGAATCATTTATCAAAGCAACATTTTTGATCCTGGGGGATATGAAAATTAGGGAGTGATCTGTGCTTAATGAAATTGATTTCCTTTTTCTCTTAAATGATAATAAATTACATAATATTTTAGAATTTAAAAAAAAATAATAAAAATACAAACATTTAAAGGAAGAATAGTGAGGTGAAGTAAAGAAAGAAAAAGAGAGTTAAGATGATGATGATGATGATGAAGGTCGTCAACCACGACTAAGCGCAGGATCTTCTACCTTATTAACTGAAATTGAATAAAACCTTCCCATTTTCTAAAATGCAGATTAGTTCAAAATTAAACAGATTTTTAAAAATATATACATATAATAAGTTAATAGAAAAAAAAAAGAAAACTGCCTTTGGCACCGGAAATTTCTAATTAAATGATTTCTGACTGAAAGTAAATATCTTTGCTAGCTATTTCTCGAGTAGCTTATATGGAACCTTTGGCATCATATTTATCTCTATTGATGAATAGAACGGACCTACTTCCCCTTCTAAATTCATAATCCTATTTACCTTATTTACTGTTTAAAATTCCTTGTGTCTCTGCAGACCAGGCTGCTAACGTAAATACGATAAGAAACTTTCATGTAGTATAACTTCTGATTCAGCGAAGCTACGAAGCTCGTTGTGAAGCTTTTTCTAATCGAAAAATATTTATATATTTCGGGCTGAATTTTCCACGAGTATAATAATCCGGCATTGTGTTGAAATTTGTTTATTCAACTTCACCAAAACGACTCAAAACTAGTGCAGTCCCTTGATGCAGGGTAGAGGTCTCGCTTTAATGAGACAAAGGTCATTGGTTCGATTTCTGGCCTGAACGTCAAAAATTTATTTATATTGGCTACCAATATATAAATAGTCTCATCTCAGGTGACAAAAAAGACTTAAAAAAAAATAAACTACTCAGAACTAATATTTTTTGCGTAAATCTTAAGATTCAGAACTGCCGTTTGAGAATGACTTGACTGAATCACAAATACGTGAAAGTTTCTAGACAATGTGAAAAACATACAAAATTGCCTCACTCCGACCCTCTCCTGACCTCACAATCTCCACTCAGTGAAATAAATTCTTTGTATATCATGTGATAAAATTTGATTTTCGCTGTAAATATTAGTTTTTCATCATCGAGTTTTTTCTCTAACAATTTTTAAGATGTATTCATATCAAAAAAAAAAAATAATAATAATAAAATAAAATACAGCAGACTCTCGACTAAATAAAAAGTTAAAAAATAATAATAATTCTCTAAAATGACTCTTTCATCTTAGACACCTACCCTTTTACACTTGTGTAATAATTTAAATGAACAGTAAAATATGGTTAAATAATTTTGTAAAAATTAACCCTATGCTTCACATAAATGTTTTGTTTCCTGCAATTAAGTTAGAGATTGTAAAATTTACCATAAAATATTTTTATTCTTGGTTTTCTTTTTTCTATAATAATTTTTACAATAAAAATGGTGTTTTGATGATATGGATGGGGATAGGAAGTGAGCATTTATACTCCGGCCTATCCAGCCTGCCTTTTCGCCACATTAGGCCGGATAGTTGGGAGACTATTGTATGATCATTTATTTATTTTTTACAGATTGGATGTTCTTATCAATAATAATAATAATAATAATAATGAAAATAAAAAAGATTTGACAATAGATGGACTCAACTATCAAATGCAAGTCAACTTTTTGGGACCATTTTTACTAACAAATTTATTATTGGGTATGTAAATATTATAAATAAAGGTTCAGAGAGAGCTCTGAAAATTTTCTTCTTAAATAAATGATTTCCTTTTGAATGTGCAGATCTTATAAAACGTTCAGAACCAAGTCGAGTGATTTGGATCTCTTCTGATAGTCATCTTCTTGTCTGGAGAGATTTTCTTAATTTAACTAATTTAGAAGGGGAATTTAGTCAAATGTGTCGATCAAAGATGGCTTGTTTAATGGCGAGCAATGAATTAGCCTGGAGATTAAAAGCAACCAGTAAGTTTCTACATTCAATTCATTTTATTGCTATTTTTCAACGGTTTTATACGAAGGGCGGATTTCCCCATAAGTCCTCGAACTCATCTCTTCAAGCATGGCGGCAATTTTTGGCATCATGACATTATTCATTGTTGATGAGCCAACAAGTACGCCTTTA
>JAAAKE020158679.1:0-30621 GCA_010014785.2 Anisolabis maritima
GTTGGCGAAATGAGAGAACCTTGGGGTACTCCGGAATATATTGGTTTTGTGGCTGATTTGTAGTTTTCTATTTTAACGTAAAATTTTCTGTCTTGAAGCCAGTTCATGATGGTCTCTATCAGGGATTTGGATATGCCGAATTTTAAGAGCTTGAACGCCAGTCCCTGATGCCAGAGTATTTAGTTAAGTATTGATATTCACTTAAGAAATACTGTACATTTAGATTTATATGTGATAATTAATTAATTGAAATTATTTATTTAATGAGTTGATGGAGGAGATGTCAGGGTCTCTGTTTAGATGTCGCGTATTGCATCCAAGCATATTGTTGGGTTTTTCTATAATTATAGAGAAGAGTTGGAATGAACGGGCAGCCAATGAAAAATAATATTTTTTAGTTTCAGTCGACGTTTTGGTTGCGAGTTGAGGAGTTCCGAATTTGGAAAAAGAAGACACTTCACTCGCGACCGAAACTGAAAAATTAATTTTTCTTTCTTGCTGCCCGTTCTTTCCAAGTGTCCTATAAATTTCTCCAGCTATATTAAAAATTATTATATATTTATGTATATATTGCTGTAAATTCGCCTAGAACGCCCTCTGACAACTCTACGAACAAGAGAGATGCTGAGATATCTCAGACAATTAAAGATGGAAGATTGAAAAATAAAAATAATTTCAGCCCGGAATATTTATTCTTGATTAACGACCTTTCGAGGACTCCGAGCCTAAAAATTACAACAATATGCTGATTAGAAATAGTAATAAATACGAATATAATAAAAGCAAAGTTGCTGTCTTTTCCTCTGCCTTTTATTATATACATATATATTATTGTTTTTAAAAATATAATACATATTGTTGTAAGGTCCTGATGATGGTAGACGTTGAATGCCTGAAACGTCAATGAATGAGGAAAAAATATTCTGGGCCCAAAAGTTCTTTTGGTTTAATTTTTTTAAATTTTTTAAAATAATTTAAATAAATATGGACTGATAAAGGATATCATAAAATGTATATGCCTAAATATCCTAAAAGTCTATAAAGCCTCAGCCACAAGACAAGAAAAAAGATTCCCTTTCAATATAAGAATAAGAGTCGTGACTAAGTGGATAAGGTGCAGATCACTAACCAAGGAAGCAGCACTGCTGGAAAAGATCCCACATAGCCAAAAACTTCTCCTATTAGGATAAATTGGAAAATAATCCCCTCCTCAGTAACAGGCACCAAGAGCCTCGACATCCAAAGATCATCTCCCGTAGCCATAGATTTGGAGAAGCTGCACTACCTCTTCACGAACCAAAACCCTAAGTAACAGAGGTGCGCTAGAGAGACTAGAGTTCACTAGGCAGTGCAAGAGTCCCCTTATGTCATATCCTTCAATATAAGAGTTATCGTTAAAGTAGAAATGCTAAAGCCCTAGGTTCCTAACCTTTTTCGTTTTATTCCCCCTTTTCACTAAACTGCATAATATAATTCCTCCCTTTACTAGCAAGAAGAAGGTTGAGGAAAACAAAAAAAGTAATAGTAATAAATTGTTTGTTTTTTTTTTATTACTTTTAGTTCTAATTGTAGAAAAATATAATTAAATAAATAAAGTTAAAGGATTAGATTAACCTTAGCGACACGTAAAATACAATTCAAAATATAAAGAAATAAATGAATTAAAAAACATAACCTCTTATAATTAAAAATAAAAAAAAAAATTATTTAAGATGAAAAAATAAGAGAAAATAATAAAACAAAACGTTAGAAAAAAAAAAAAAACTATTTTATTTTATTAGGTTATAAATATAAATATCAGTGAAGTTGTCAATTATAATATTAACCAAAAAAAAAAAAAATACTTTTATTAATCAAAATAAACTCCACTCTCCGACCGTAGAGCAAGCATTTCTACCTCTATTCTCTAGAAATTATGTGGCTACGATGGGAGGAATATTTTGAAGGTGGATTTAAGCGAATTTTCATTGTCAAATTTTTTATTTATTAAAAATTTATCGAAACTTTCGAAATAGTGCAAATCAGTTGGGGAAAGGTCCGCTGAATAAGGAGGGTCTTAGCTTAGCTTAAATCCCTTAGCTTTAGGAAAGTCAATCTTTAAATATGAGGGTGAGCTTTGTTTTGGCCCTTTTCGAGTTTGTAAACAATAAGCTAATTCCTAGGGAAAAGAAAAACTTAAATGTAAAACAATAAATGACATTTCATGCGTTACAACCCAAATTAAGCGTCTCGTTTCCCCCTGAAACACTAAAATTTGCCCATTGTTAAGAACCTCTATCCTAGACTATTAATTATTTTAAAATAATTTTTATTTAAACCACTACAGTATTGGCCGATAAGGCGACTCGTTAAAATCCAAGAGAAATAAGCAAGAACGCAAATTGGATTCTCCATCCATTTTCTTTCTTTCCCCCTGATTAATTTATAAAAGTAAAGATTAAATTAACAATTTCTTTATGAAAATCTCTAAATAAAATTATCTCAAAAGTTAGGAGAAGACTAATTACTTGCTTCACTAATAAATTATTTAATATTAAAGCAAGTATAAACTTTAAAGACGAACTTATTTGAGGTTGCTCTGAATACGAAACAAATAAATAAAAATTGCGATTTTTTATGAATAAATTTGACGTATGTCTGTGTTTTAAAATAATAAAGGATAATGATGATATTACATATTGAATAATGAAATGAGAAACATTAAAGTAACCAAGTGTCAGTTTCATATTATCGAACTTTACGTCGGATTTTCATGTTTTAATATTGTGTATTAATATGAAAGGTAAATTAAATAAAACAAGATTTAGTCTTGAGATGTATTAGAGCTTTAAAAATTAAAAGGTGTCAGACAAGAACGCAAAAATTTATTATAAAAATGAAAAAAGTTTTAGATGGTTTTAATGAGATACACAATTCAGACACAATATATTTGTTCACTCAGAATTGTGAATAAACTTGGTAGACTTTAGATAAACATTTATTACTGAATTTTAATAAAAATATAAAATAAAAATGAAATAATTTGAATGAGAAAGAAAAAAAGAGTTTATATTTTTTTGTCTTTTCGGTATCGAAGTCTCAAGCTATAAGCCCACTGAGGCGGATCGGGGAGCATTATATCGCTTTATAAAAAAAAATTGCCTGGCATATATTATGGAGTAAAGACCATTGGGTCCCCCTTTTTGCAGTCTGGCCGATTTGGCATTAGTTCATAATATATGCCAGGCGGATTTTTACAAAGCGATATGATGGTACCCGATCCGCCTTTGTGTTCTGTAAATAAATAAAATAAAGTATTAAATATGTATATGATACAAATTATATATTACATTATGTATTGGTTATTTAAATTTTATTATTCAGGGCCGAAAGTGCAGAACCCTTAGATCATGAAGCAAGAGCTTTGTCTCTCCTCTAAGGAAAAGAATCACTTTGAATATTATCATACCCAGTTTGTACTTCTCACATGATTACTATTCGTCTATGAGAAAGAGTAAAATAGATGAGGATGAGAAAAAAAAGAGAAAATAAGATGAAGCAATTATTTTGTTTTGTTTATGTTTAAAGATAGAACTCCTCGTATTCTATTACTCCCAGAAGAAGACCAAGAAATGCAATTAGGCTTTCTTTGTAACTCTCCGCAGGTAGATACAAGTAAATGAGAGGCTGGTGTTTGCTTAGGGCTTCTTTCCTATTGGGTAGAGGTGGAAACTTTTATTGGACTGGTGGGGATTAGTGGTTTTAATCATATGATGCATGAAGAGTCGCTAATTGGATAGGTTTCGAATTACGGATTTGAAGTTGTAATCCAACTGGGGTTCAAGTCCGGCTTGCCGCCAAAAATTATTATTATTATTTACTTTATCAAAAAATCTCCTCCTGGGGTAGAAAAGTGCGAAATAATCACACCCTCAAGTAACGGGCACAAATAGCTGGGACGGGAAATCTGAAAATTCAAATCCAAGCATCCATATGTCACATTTAGAACGGTAGAGAAATTTCCATCATATCGAATTTTTTTTTTAGTCTTTTCGGTACTTGAGACTATTTAGGCTAAGTCCATATTTATTTAAATGAACTGGTAACTAATTTCAGTTGAAATTAACCAATTGCTCGTTACTTTCTCTTAGGGCAGAGGTAGAGGTCTTGCTTCATATTCAAGGAATCACTGGTCCGTTTCCTGTCCTGAGTGATAAAATTATTTTTATTATATCGACGCCCAATTAATTTACATAAATATGAATGGAATCTAAATGGTCTCATATGCCGGAAAAGATTTAAAAAAAAATAACCAACTGGCTAATTCAAGACCGATATCTTTTTTAAATCGCCCATTCATTTCTTTCTGTTTTGCTTACGTCAGCTTTTATTTTCCGAGGTTTAAAGAGAAAACGTTTATTTAATCAATTCCTATTTTCTAACTTAACAAAATTGTTTTCGCAAAGCAAAGTGTTAATTTCTAAAGGGTGCTTCAGTCTCTCTAGAATCACTGACAAATTTTCTAGCTTGGAATGAACATCTCCCAGAACATTAATCTGTGAAAAGACCTTTTTCCCCTTTTCGAATCTGATTTATAGCAGACACTTAGTTTTTAGTGACCCAACTAAATCCAATTTTAAACCTACTCTCTTTTTCAAATTGAGTACAAATATAGCCATGATGAATCTTATTTTAGAGAATATCTTTCCGAAATTGGGTTTTCACTAGATTTTATATCTATAATTATTAATATATATGTATAGTGGTCTAATGGTTGAAACTTTATGACAGTCAAATTTCACACACTTTACACTTCGAGAGCAATTGTCAAGTGTAAATTAGACAAGAATATTAATTAAACTGCAACTTCATAATACTCACTTCAAGGGTATTATTAAATCACTCAGATCATACAACACAAGGGAATCAGTAGTGATCGGGTTAACAAAGACACCTTGGACTAAACTATTTAAGATTCTCCGTATAACTAAACTTTGAATTAGGAAAGGGGAAGGAGAAAACAACCTCTAAATTCACGACTGCGCCAAAATATTAAAAGGAAAATTATTGATTAAAAAAAAAATAATATTCGATGCATTTAGAGGGAACGATTTACCTCTCCCTTTCTTCCTACCTAACCCTAGGCCCAGAGAAGAATTACCTATATAGGCAAAATAAATTTTTTTTTTAATTTCTATTTTTTTTTTTAAGTCCTTTTCGGCGTCTGAGGCCATTTAGACTCCGTCCTTATTTAATTAAATTAATTGGTAGCAAATTTAATTTAGATACATTTTTGTCGCTCTGGACGGGAAGCGAACCTCTGATCTTTGGTATGTGAAGCTAACCTCTAACTCTGCACCAAGGGACAGGGCAAATTTCTATTTACCGATAAATAAAATTTTCAAATATAAATAAATATATTATTAAAAAATTTATTAAATTAAAATTTTTATATTCTTTTCTAATGATTATTGAAACTATTTTTCTATTATTATACCACGCACCAGACCCGAGAGATTGACATTGTTAATATTTATAACCTTAAAAGCCCAGCATGAAATATTTATTGAAATCAATTGGTATTCCAATTGATATAAATAAATATTGTATTTTAAATAAAATATAATTAAAAATGTCTAAATCTCAAATGTCGACAAAATAAAAAAAAATTCCTCATTGGAAGGAAAGATGCTAGTCAGTATTTTGAGGGACAGAATATATACATTTTATTTTCTTATTTTCTTATTTTTATACTTATATATTCTTATATATTTATTATTTCAAAAGGTTTTAAAGTTTTTGTTTTTTCCTGAAAAAAAAATTGGAACAGCAAATGAAAGATGCTAAAGTTGATAAAGAGAGGCTCCCTCAAGGTCAATGAAACATGAGATAAATAAAATATTATTTAAAATATTTAAAATCTAATCTAATCAATAAGTTTACAAAAAAAAAAAAAAAAAGTCATATATTCCCTCTTTATATAAAGTTAGTTATGCAACGTTTCCGTCGCGTTTTCTGATTTACTTCAAACAATGTTTTGTATAATACATACCACATAATTCATATATACATGAAAATAAGCGGACTCTACGCTAAAAATAAGTAGAAATATAGACATAAATAATATTAAATAATAAAATAATCTTCGATAAATCCTAAGAAAATATTTGAAAGGAAATCTCTAAATTTCCGAATTCAATTCTCTCATTAAAACATTCAAATTGTTTATTTATTTTTTTTTAATAATAAGTATACTGTAAGCCTAATCTTTAATAGACGAATTACGAAAACGACCGATTTTAGCCGAAATCATCGAGTCTGCCTGGATCGATCTGGTGGCCGTCTCTATTATTTAATATAACAATAGAATGTATACAAAATGAAACATGAAAGTTTGTTTATATAGTGTAACACACTGTCAAGTGTGACCGGGAATAAAATAAAATTACGAGAACTATCAACCAAATTCAAATAAAATAAATTGTTTACTAACCAAGAAAATTTGATCCTCAATTACACTTTAAAAATTTGTTCATGGAAATTAAAAGGATTCCAAACATTTTATATACCTTGCTCTGTCTGGACATAAGTCCATTTTTCAATCCCTTTTTAATGAGTTAGAGTTCTGAAATTTTTTTATATACTTAAATAACAATATATAATATTAAAACGAGGAAAAAATTGTCCCATTTATAGAGATACTTCACTTGAAGTTCAAACCTGAAAACTCAAAATAACACTTTATTTTTATTAACTTTATCAAAATATTATTGTATTCATATATAAAATTGTTCTTTCGTCATTTTGAACAACTTTTGTTTGCGAAAAAATAATATATCTTTTATAAAAAACCTATTTAAAGCCAAATGAAAATCCATAAATTAGGATTCCAACAACCCAGGAAGCTCTAAAAAAATTTTGTTTTAATTTTAATTTAAGAAAAAATAAATAGAACGTTTTTTAAGATTTTTTTTTTCATATTCTTTTTAATATTTCCGATTCTCTGGCGATCCATTTTCACGGAAAAGCAAAAAAAAATTTTCTCGCTTGGGCTTTCAATTTAATCTTTTTTTTTTCCTCCATCTTAAAATGTCCCCTTGCCTTTTTTGGCGCCTCGCGCTTCTTGTTTTTTGGGAGAAGCAATTGCTCTGGTCTCGCGCCCTTTGTGCTATTCTCTCGCTATTCTAAGACAAAAGATTATAATTAAAAGTATTTATAAAAAGATTAATAGATTCATAACAGTATTTTTTCTAATTAAATTTTAATACCGCTTGTAAAAAAAATTTTAAAGTTTATGCACCAACTGTTCCTTTGAGATTAAAAGAAATAACCCCAACTTCGATTGGAGAAATAAATTTATAATAATTGAATCTTTTTTTTTTTATAAAGAATTTTCTCCTTTGCAAACGGTCACTGCTTTACCACCTTAATAAAAAAATATACCCTATTCTTTCTTTTTCTTTACTTTCTTTAATTAATTTTTTAAATATTTTATTAAATAAAAGCTAAAAATTTCTTGAAAAGGAAATAGTGTCCCCCCTAAATAATATTTAAGTAATTAGAGAGAATTCATATTCAAGTTTTAATTTTTTTTTTTTTTTTTCTATAATTTAATAAATACCTCGGGCTAATTAGAATAAAAATTACTTAAAAGCATCGGAAAATAGAAACAAGCGGGCTAAAAAGTTCATTAACCATTTAGACAATTTCAATTTATTGGAGCTAATAGGCCCATCTACTAAAATCCAAGACCCCTCTCTACTCGTTAAGAAAGAGATTATTTGGTTGAGATGGAATATCCCTCAACGTTATTAATGTGGCATGGCATGAGGGTCAGACTGTTGGAATCAATATTTTAGCGCATTTTCCCAATTTAAAAAATTAATTAAAGTGAAATCTACTTAAAATAAAGACGAGAGCATTTTTTGTTTATTATTTTCATATAAGTGCATATACATAAATAGATATTTCCAGCTAATTTGACTTTGGTTTCTCATTGAATAACTTAGGATTTTCAAATAAAAGTTGAAGTTAGTAGTTGATGTAAATTAGCAGGTCAAAGCGGTGGAAATTGCTCTTAAAGTTTACTATGTGATGGCTAGAAAGAACAAACTGTTAAAGCCCTTGAGACTCATTCGAAAAAGAAGAGACTTATTTTGTCATATATTAGGTCCTTGTTTACGTGCTCTATATAAATTGAATTTTTCTTTTTTATGGGATATATTTAAACAATAATGACTCAAAAACATTATGCGAGATTAAATATAAACAAATTTTCCTATTTTGGATTTTTTTGGAAAGGGGGAACTCCCTTTCACACTTTGCAACTTGAAATTTTATCTTACGATTTGTATGTGTTCTCCAGCCCGTGAACTCATATTCTTACTTCATATTTTACTTTTTTTATTATTTTTTATTTTATTTTTTATTCTTTTATAAAATTATTCTCTACTTGTTTTAAGCCCTTCTTTACCAATATGAGAGAATTTTTAATAAAATTAAAAATATTTAATCCTAAATCTTACAGAATATAAAATTTTATCGAAAATGCCTTAAGTAATTAAAAATTAATTTTTAGCAGTTTATTTTATTTATTTAATTTTTTTTTTTAATCTCACAATATAAATTTTTTAGTCTTTTCAGTAGCAGAGCCTAAAAGGATATTTAACAATCCAACTATATATTTTATTTACGATACCATACTACTATCTAGGCGCATTTATTTACATAATTTGCTATCCAATTGATTTAAATAAATTTATCTGTCTGAGGAGAGGATCGATATCCAATGTCAACACAGGAGTGGGGCGCCTTTTTTAAATGAAGGACCAAATTTATTTTCGGAAATAGTGTAAAGGCCGCATCGATCCTTCGAATCACTACTTTCGAAGTAAAACATTCTCTTTTCATGATAATATCTACATTTTATACAATTATTATTTAAATAGACTTTTAAATAATTAAATGATAGAGAGGAATGGCCCTGCAGTAATGAAGAAAAAATTCTCTTATTTATCGAGATTTCGAGCTCAGAGCGCATCATCAGGACCTTTGGCTAGCCAAACATTTTTTATTGAAGATTTTTCGAGTATAAAAATTTAATAATATAAAAAATAAAAATATAAGATTTTTTCTTCTCTCCTGGCTGCCCGTACATTCCACTCTCCTGCAATTGATTAGCCAGCCATATCTACTATGTATTTAACTACAATCCAATTATATAGACACATTTATTTACATAATTTGGTATCTAAATGATTTAAATGAATTTTCATCGGACTGTTGGGATCCGAGCCTTGGTTTTAATCTAATCAATAGTAGCAATGTCTACCTCTAACTCACACTGAGGGGCTATCACCTGGCGAGTACCTAGAATACTTAGATGGTGACCATGAGTTACCCGAGCTAAGACTATATATCAGTATTCTCCCTCCCTCATCAAGCGAGGGGCCGGCTTGATCTTCCTTTCTGACGTATCACCTATATGCCGACCCCAAATCAAGGGATGCAGGAAAAGACAAAAAAAGAAAGTACCTCGGCCAAGGGGTAGAACGAATATAAATTTTAAAAAAGATTATCTATCAAGACGGTATACTTTATTTATATTTGGTTTATTTGGTTTTAAAGTATAAGAATCAAAAATTGAAAATAATTTTTATTTTAACGAAATCAATTGAAATGTGGATTCTCAAAAGGAATTCCAATTCAATTATCATATATTTCCGATTTTCTGCTTGGTAGAAGTCTCGTTTTCCCAAGGATTAATTATAGAGCTATGAGTGTGAGCCGAGAACATTAATCTTCCTGTCTTTTCGGCTTTATTAAACCCATAAATGAGGAAGGCTTCTGGCAGTCCATGTGCATCGGATCTTAAAGCTAGAGGTGATTTTCTCTTTTAAAAAGATTTTTAAAAATTAATTAATGTGGCCCGTATCGTTTTTGTTTTGATGGAATGTAATTTCCTTTTAATAGAAGATTAAAAGAGTAATCTGAAATGATTGATTGTATTTATTCCATCATCTTTTAAGAATTAAATGGGACAATGGAGAAAGAGCATGAATGTAGAGAAAAAATTGGCATAAGCCTTTTTATTTTATCTTACCCACAGCTCTAGATATAAAAAGAGAATTTCGAGAATGAAAAAACGTTTCTAAATTCGAAAACAGATTTAGGAGAAATTTGTTGAGTGGATAGTCACGCAGCCATTGAAAAAATAAATCATATAAAAACAAAGAAAAGAAATGACAAAGTATATAATATTATATATTATTATTAGTTATAACCAGAAAATGTTTGCCACGATAGGCTTCTGATTGGTTGTTGGATGTCACGTTGCAATCATAGGCTGCAAGCTGAATTTGACATTTATTAATATCTTTCAAAACCTTTTGAATTATCTTATCCCTTTATACTTTTAACATATTTGTATATATATTGGTATATTATTATTTTTGTATTTATAATAAGACAATATTTTCAAATAAAGAAAAAATCCTCACATGACTCTTTCTATAATAATTATTTTATAAATATTCACTGAATAATTTTTACTATTCTTGATGAAATTATATATTTTTTCAATGAATAAAATAACAAAATGCATGAACAAAAGGAATTAATTTTTCAAGTTCGGTCATTATCTGTTAATTTTTATTATAAATTAAATAAATAAATAAATATAATTATATTGGATGTATATTAATAAATGAAATCGTTCATAGGTTCCTGAGGAAGGAATTGACTTGTAACAGAAACGTGGAAAGTTTATTTATTTCCTATCATTCTAAAATTGTAAAATTTAACTCTTTCTAGAATTAAAAAAAAAAATTAAACATTATTGAAATCCAATTTTTTAAGACAATGAAAGATTAAAAAAAAATTCATCAGAAAATTAAAATTGCATTAGAAGCAGCGTTGCCACATTTTCATCAAGATATTGTCAAATTAAGAGGCCGTCATTTTGCGAGACCGCCTGTTGCCACAATTTTAAAGAGATATCGCCAATTATGTAAATATGTTCAAATTCTCTCTCTAAACGGGAATAAATAAAACAAAAAATCGCCGTCTCTCGGCCTTTTTTTATTTATTTTTTTCTTTATTTGAAACCGTTGGTCAGAAAACAATCTTTCTTTATTTATTGTTATCCTTCAGCTATGGAGGCTATTTTAAGCATTTACATATTTTTTGTGGTTCTGTTGGTTTATATTAAAGAAATGGAGGGAGAGACAATCGACTGAAAATGGAACTATAAATTTGCGCCGAAACGTCTCAGATATTAATCAAAATGACATTCTGAGTCTTATTATTAGTTTCTCCACCTTTTTCTCAAAATTTAAATTTTTATTTAAAAAGAATAATTGATCAAGCATTTTACTTAATTATTGATTTTCTTTTTTTAATATATAAATTCGGATGGTGTTTTTTAAACTCCTTTATATGACTATCTAAACAACATTTTGTTACAAATTTTGAAAATACTTTCGATGAGCTAGAGATGAAGCTGAAACTTTGTATTCAGGTTCGTTTTCGTTGACAACCCAACGAGGCGAAAATCGACTCATTTAAAGCGGTGCTTTATTTGAAGTTCAATTATGATAAATCAAAATATAACTATTAATTTTAGTGAAATTATACCCAAACATAAAATTGTTTGTTTTATTAATCATTTTAAAATTTTGTTCTAAAAAAATTTTTGTATTTTTTAAAAAAAAAAAAAAAAAAAAAAAAACTATATGAAGGAAAATAAAAATTCATATATTCGTAGCGCCAACAGGGTACCTGCCCTGTAGTGCGGAGGTAAAGGTCTCGCTTCATGTTCCAAAGTTGAGTGATTTGCTTCGTCCAGAGTTATAAAATATATAAATATATAGTACATAATAATAATAATATACAATTAATATAAATAAATATGGAAAGAGTACAAATAGCCTCAGATGCGGAAAAAGAATTAAAAAATTTTAAAAAAATCGCCTTGCTAGGTTCCTAGTGATCAATTTGAGAAGCCCTGACTATTATTAAGTTTATAAATAGAAATCAATTACTTTCAAAGATTCATATCATATTGATCTGTTCCCAATCAACACTCTGTCATCATTGTTAATTATAAAACAAAACAACAATAGCTACACAGAGCGAGATCGAGCATCAATGATTGTTCTAATAATAATTCATGAATATCTGAAGACCACGACTGAAACGTTTACGTTCGCATTAAGAAATAAAGAATGTTATTTATATAGTAAATTTTTTTTCTTCCTGTCCGTTTGTTTTAATTTATATCTTGAAAAAAAAATCACTTTTATATAAAGTACAACTAAAATGAAAGAAATAATTTTTTGAATAAAATTATTAAATATTGATAACAAAAAATAAAAGTGTTAAGCTTAACAATCATTAATGAGAAATTAAATTAGCTATTCAATGAGAATTTTTTTGTCTTAGATAATCAAACAATTTTATACAAACAGTTCGCAATGACCAAGGTCATTTTGGGTTGTTTCCTGGTTTTTTTTTTTTTTTTTATTTTAAAAAAGGGAAATTAAATGATAATTTTTTTTATTAATAAATTTTTGTTTTTAATATGAATTTTTTTTTAAATAAGGAATTCTAGTAAATATTCTTTTATATTAAATAAATAAAAATAATGATTCAAGAAATCCCCTATTCCTTTTCTCTTCCCCAAATTGATGGCCTCCTCGAAATAGACCAGAGATAAACAGGCCATTCGACGACCTGGGGCCGATCGGTACATACCACCACCAAGATTCGACCGCCAGGAGGTGATCGGATCAACTCAACCCTACCTTTCGACAGTCACAACTCGAAATGGCAGATCACCCGCCGAGCTCGTGTCGACCCTCGCCTTACCGGGCCTCATGGTCAACGAGATTCTGATAGCTGGCGATTCTCTTCTATCCTAGTGTCTTTCTTAAATGCAAATCCTATTTTAGTTATTTTTTATCAGTGATAGTGACTAAAAATTCGATAACTTTAGCTGAGATACGAGATTTCTGATATTCATTTATATCCATAATCTCTTGCCAATATGCTGCCACCTCAGGCAGATTTAAACATTCGCAAATATAAACAAGATTTAAAATATTCTTTTTAAAATTTCCACCAAAACCTAAGGAAGCCTGTAGAAATTTAGCTCCTATCCTAGAACCAAGACCAATCGAGCTACTTCTGAAATTTCACCCCCTGTAGCTTTACAGACAGAAAATTAATACTTGAAAAACGTAGAGCTAAGAATGCATTAGCAGCAAGTTTAGAGAGCTCCGAACTCCACGTATTTGTAGTGGGAATATATCCTCGGCTTATCCAATGCTCATAAACCCAAAAAAGTTCTTCAACGGCTTTTTTTCCTCTACAGTTTCCTCGCCACCGGAAGCAGAAACTCCCCTGATTAACACTTCCCCGGCATTCGATACCGTAGGGAGTTATTTACCTCATTTTAGTATATTTTAAATAAAATAGTTTTTATTAGTGGTGTATTTTCTTCTTCATAATATAAGAAATAAAAAAAATTTTGAGCATGTTGAGAATATCTCTTGAATTTTGAAAGTTTCTTTTTTTTTTTTAATTAGAGAAAATTAATCATTTTCATGGTTGGATGTAAATTATAAAGAGTCAAAAAAGTTTGGAAGAGACTGGTGAAAATTCTAAACAGTGAAAAGGTTGAAGAGTGCTTCAGAAAATTATTTTAAACATTTGAAATTAATATTCCTCTTCGAACAGATTAAAAAAAGAAACAGAATATACTAAAGAATTCGACTTAATAAGAAGGAGACAAAAAACATGAAATCATTAATATCCTCATTATGTTTTTAATTAATGCTGAGATAAAATCGCGAAGGATTATTTTTATTTGAAAGTGAACAAATTAAGAATCGCCTCTCATCTTCATAATCTCCCAAATAAGTGTATTTCAATTTTTATTATGTATAGAAAGATATGTACATAAAAAAATTTTAAGTAGCCATACAAATAAAAAAAAGAAATTGCTTACGTTGTGGAATGTTTTTCCAGAAGGGAGGTTTGTTTTTTTTTTTTTTTGTTGTAAAACGACCGGCTATAAAAAAATTATGACCAATTTGATATGTTAAATTAGAAAGAGGAATTAATTCTTTTCTCTGATGTAAAAGTTCATATGATGAATAAAACAGCTCTTAATTCTCAAAATTAAAAATGGATATAAATCTGAAGAACTACTTTTACTATTTGAATTAATAAAAGAATAGTTGTCTACAAATGAAGAAAACCCCTCGGGTAAGCTGAGTAAATACGGTCTAATGACATGATAATCAAATATTATATTAAAAAAAAATATAATTTTCATTTAAAGATACAAAATCATGTTGTAGCATGTAAAGAATCGTGAGATAAATATTAAAATAATAACGTATGAATATTTATTTTCCCCTATAATTAAAAGGGTAAAAAACGTGAACAGAATGTATTATTTGCGATCCTCTTATTAATAAAATATTAGGCAAACTACAGGAGCACCGGGTTTATTCATCATTCCAGAAAATATACATTTACTAAAAAAAAATAGGATGGCAGGTGGGCAGCCAGAGTAAAAATTTTCCAGTCGACGTTTCGGTCTCAAGTTGCGACCTTCCTCAGGACTTGAAAAAGGTGTGAGAATGCCAGGTGTTCGAGCACGATTAATATTTTATGCAATGAAACAGTATTCATATAGTGATTTTTTGTGGAGTTAAGTCTTGACTAAATTGGCTGTACATATAATAAATAGAAACTGCCTTGGCTTCTAAGGTTATCAATATTGACATTGTCAATATTTTTAACCTCTCGGCCACGGAGAATTTTGAATTTCAAGAATCCCATAGAAAAAATCGAAAGACCCATTGTCAGGGTAAAAATATAAATATATAAATTATATACAATAATAATTTTAAGGCCTTGTCCCTTGGTGCAGAGCTAGAGGTCTGGATTCACGTACCAAAGGACAGTGGGTTCGTTTCCCGTCCTGAGCGACTAAAATTTATTTAAATTATATTGGCTACCAGTCGGTATAAATAAATAAGGACGGAGCCTACATGCCCTCAGATGCCGAAAAAGGGTTTAAAAAATAATCCGATGTCTCGTATTCCATGGGAGAGAAACTTTTATTTGGCTGCCTGCGCCTATTTACTCTTCACTAAACACAGTCAATAATATTAAAAAAATAAAAATATTAAATATAGATAATTCCCTAAAACACGGTAATTCTATAACACGATTTGAGAATTAGAGAAATTCGCTAAAAACTTAACCGGCAATGTGTTTCCACAGAGATGAAATTTATGAAATCGGAGTATGACCTTTATAACATTTAGTCTAATAACTATCTATAAAAATATATAACAATATATTATATTTCCTAAAAGACACAATAAAGTAAAGTAATTGACATTATTTAATATGTATGGAAAGTTTATTAATATTTCATACTTGTGGTAAAAATTACTTTAGTCCTTAATTAAAAAGATATACTATACTCTATGTTGTTTTTATAATTTTTAGTATCTAATCCTTTTATTCGTACAGATTGTTTGTTTCGTGTAACATGGGATTTTTCAGGAACCTAACCTATAAAAATTTTAGCCTAGCCAATTTCCTTAATATTAGTGTAGGAAAAAAATGAGAGTGAAATATATAAGTAAAATTTTTATTTCCTAATTAACAATCATTATTTAAATTATATTCCGGCTTGTACCATTCCTGAAAAAAATTGCTGAACTTGTTTGTAACCATGAAGGGTTATATTCTATACATCATGATCATTAATTAATAAATAAAAATTTTACTTATCTATTTTTTATCCAAAAACTATTTTTTCCAAACACATTAGATAATATTGGATTAGAAATTTGTTTTTCTTGCTTTAATACTTAAACATTTTGAAATAATATATAATTATCATAATCAAATAATAATTCCTTTCAAGAGGGGGGGGGGGGGGTTAAAAACAAATATTTATTCCAAACTATTTTTCCGGTATTTTGATAAACTCTTTCTTTGATCTCGGATTTAAGGGAATGAGGAAGTGGCCAGGCCAATTTCGCAACTCCAGTCGACAGTACGGGGTCCCATTTTAATTAAATGACCCGAAGGGAGATGGCAAATTCGTTGGAGGCTATTGCTGATTCTAATCGATTGCGCAGGCAGACTCTGCTCTTAGTATATTTTCAAATGCTACTGGTCTATATAATTTAATTAAATTTTTATTAACGCAAATGGTGTGAATTGTAATTCCTGTTGATCAGCAAAGATCCTTTCTCTTCCTTTAATTGGATTTATGAAATAATAATTTTAAATAGTCTGTGGAATATTTAAAAAATTCTTTTTAGACTTTATGATTACGTTTTGGATTTAATGGGATATTTCATCAATATTTTTTATTAAATTTTAAAATTATCTCCTTGAAGGATTATTTTAGAAGAAAAAAAATACAAAACTTTTTGTTATTTTTTAATACCTCATTCAAATATAAGTTTAAAATTTGTTCGAGGATTTTATATTTAAATACAAATACTTTAAAGAATAACAATGGAACAATCTGATTGAATTGAAATCAATTGACTGAACGATATTAAATGGAATGAAATGAATGAAAAAGAGAGAAAAGAGAAAATAACATTTCCTGATTCAAATGTCCCTTTAACTAAGAGATATAAAAGGATGAAAATAAAAAAAATAAAAAAAAACAGTCCATTATAATTTATTTGAAAATTTTTAATAGTTTATGCGTAAGCATATTTTATTTATTTATTTAGAATCTTTGCGAATCCACAAAAGCTTTAATGGCATCACATCGAGTGGAGACCAACCAATTCTCTCTTTCCTCTGATCCACATTTATTCATCTCTCTTAAAAAACAAAATAAGAAAAACTTCTCTTTATAGGAGTTAATATTAAATGAAGAAATGAAAAAATAATTCAAATAAATATAAAAGTAGTTATGCTGGATTATTGAAAAAACCTTTCAGAAACTTATTATTAATAAATAAATAAGTAAATAGAAATTCCCCCATTTACAGTTAATAAATAAGAAAATGAAATATTATATTATATATAATATTTAATTGAAGTGGTTGCTGAAAAATCACAAAAAAGTGATGGAAGGGAGCCAAATAAAAAGTTTAAAATTTTAAAATATTGCTTTATTAATAGGACCGATTCTTTCGGTTTTCCTGAGAGGTTGGCAATCATGAAATTGTCCTGAGGAAGAATGGAATCGACGATTATTAATAGTTTGCTGTTTTTGACCACGTTGATAAATTAATTTACATAGGAAATAATTGAATTACCCACAGAAACAAAACCAATGGCTCGTATTCACCCACATCAGAAATATTTCTAAAGAAAATCTTTTACTATACTTGTTTATATTATATTTACATTTATATTAAAATTTTTCTTAAATCTTTCAAATTAACTTTTAATTAAATAGTTAAGAAAAATGTTAACTCAAAGATTTTTTATAAAAATTTTCATTAAGTAAAGATTTTCCTTAGAGGTTTCTGAATACGGGCCATTGTTTTGAACTTCTTGATCCCCTAAAAATTATTATATGGTCTGGTCATTTGGATACGCAATGTTAAATGACGAAAAGTGGTGTGACAGTTTTGTTTTCATTATATAGATTATTATTATTATTGCAAAGGAGAAGAGAAGATGCAAATTGGAAAGTTTCCCATCGGAAGAAACCCATGCCTGGACACTATAGGCCTACACTTGTGTTCAAAAGTTCAAATTCAATTTTCAAATCTTCTTTCAATTTTCAAATTTTGCTAATTATTTATATTTTTTGATATACTAACTTATTATTCAGGTTGTACTGGTATATGATGCATGTGCATATTGGCCTTAAATGGTATCTCTGTCAACAAGGCTGCTTCCCATATAGAAATTTTAGGTGTAAGCATTTTCAGTTTAATTATTATAAAATTATTTTTAACAAAATTGTTTGTATGTTTGTCTCGTTAAATAACCCACAATTTCATCTTCTTCTCTAATCAATTTCGTTATAAGTAAACCAATCTATCTTTATCATTTTATCTTTCTTCCTTCGGCTTAGAGAGGCTTTACCCTGCCTGTTTATATCCCTCGGGTCAATATCACGAAGTTCGTTAGTTAAAAAAAGAAATACTCACTGGCTAAAGTTATCAGGCTTTGAATACTCGTTTATTTTCATTAGAATTAGTTATTTGATTTTATTTATATGCTCTACTTGCTAGCACCATGAAAAATAAGACAAGGTGAACTAATGAAAAGATCACTTAGGTCTAGTTCATTCAACCGAAATTGCAAATGCCGGAAAATAAATTTAAAATAGTTTTCTTTAAAAGATTAGCATTAAAAAAAATAATTCATTATATAGAAAAATATTTGATCAAATTATGCTAAAACAATATAATAAAAGAAGATAATATATTTAATACAGCTTGGATTATTACACACACAAAAACAAGACTTTTACGGCATCTGAGGCCATTTAGTCCCCGTTCATATTTATTTAAATTGAGTGGTGCCCAAAAGTGAAACAAGACCTCTACCTCTCTTCCAAGAGCATTTTATTTTCCTTGATATCCATTTATTTTAAATATTTTCAGGACGAGACTTTAAGAATTTTTTTACCGCCTTTTACTTTAATAAGGGAGCAGTAGAGAAGTCAGAAGTTTGGAGGTGGACCTAACAGAGTTTTTTTTTTTGGGGGGGGGGGGGGACACCCAAATAAATTTTTTTCTATGGTATTTAGAGTTAGTTTTTACTTTTTGTAAATGATTTATTTATATTTTTTTCAAGTTTGTTTTTATTTAAATCTTATGTTGATTTTTTGCAATTTTTGTGTCGTTAGGAGAACCCGGTCCCCCTTCTTCATCATCCTCCTATAAGGGAGAAATTGTATTCATACTACATTTGACTTTTCTATATTTTTTTTTAAATTTCAAATTCTCTGATTTTATATGTCCCCAACCTCCCTTCCTTGCTTACGCCAGAATCTTGTTTTCCACTCTCCGCAAAGTCTTTGTTAAGATTTGGAGTTAATTGATTCAGAGGTGGTAAAAGTGATGAGAATATTTTGATGACCCAGATGACTAAAATTAAAAAAATAAAATTTCAATGTACGTGTAATTACATTTAATATAAATTGTAATTTTTATACTTTGTGATAATAATTAAGACAGCCTTTGACTAATTTTACCATCAATCCGTTCATTTGGAAAATGTTTACGCAAAAGTTGCAAATTAGCTGCCTATTTTTATTATTATAATTAAAAATAATTTCTTCAACCTAAAGATAAATTTTAATAAATTTTCATTATTTCTTATTTTTGATTTTAAAACATACATAAAAATCAAGTTAATTTCCTTAATAAGAGGTGCATGCAGAACGTTTTTAGTTAAGTTGCAATTAATTTTCGTCTCAAGCACTCCTGGGAGAATTATTTTCTCTTTTGCTCGATATTTCTCAGTGGTAGGAGCCCCTCGGGGGCCATGCTCTTCAATTTGAGAGAACCAGCTTATTAATCTCTTTTCTCTCAATAGGGCTATCTTACAAAGCAAAACGATTGTGATAGCTCTGGCAAACAATTGCCAATTGTTCCGACAACACAACAAATATCAAAACAACATTTTCTTTTATCCGAATTGATGAAGTATTGTGGGATTCGATTTTATAATTCTGTATATGTGATATGGGAAAGTGTTCAAATTCCGATTAAAGGTGAGAGGACCCGGTTGACTGACCATATAACATTTCAGTATCGCCACATAGGTTGGCTCCAATAAATGTTGAACCAGTTTTTTTTTGTAATTTTTCATTTTCTTAAGTGTACTTTTAAAGACCTTTGCATTCCATGCACCCCCCTCCCTTTTGATTTTCTCTAGTGTAATCTATTCGAGATTTCTATTCTTCACAATATTATCAATTCTATGGCAACAATTTCATTTATTTCATATATTAATATATCAATTAATTGAAATAAATATGTTCAAGATAGAAGGTGATTGTCCGTAGATCAGAAAGTGTAAAGAGAAAAAATCAGTAGGGTAACCTCTATCGAAATAAAAATTCTAAAATGTGTAACGTTTCGGCTTTAACTAGATAATGCCATCATCAGACTGATGACTGGTTCTAATCTAATTAAAGCTTAAACCTTTCATATTTTGGTAGTTAACACCTTTAAAAAGATTTCTGTGAAAGAGAAAAGTACTAAAAAGAATATTTTTTGACTCAAATTGGATATTTCGGAAATTTTGGCAGCGCCCATATAAGTCAGCTGCGCAGAGTTTGGCAATTTCTGGTCTATATAATATAACTGATTTATTTAATGTTTTTCGATGCCGAGAAATCGTAATTAATATTCAAATTCTCACTTTGTGTGAGAGAATTTAAACGCAATAGATATTTTTTAGAATATCTATTTATAATTTGCTGTATTATATTTTTCATGTTTATTAAATAAAGCAACGCGCTTTGTAATTATATGATGGTCAACTTCATATTTAAAAATAGATATATTTTACCATATAATGCTCGCACTTAGAATTTCTCTTTTAATCTGCTTATACAACAACAATACCTTTTGTTCATTTTTAGTTTATTTAGTTGAGGTAATAGTAACTAAGCTGCAAGGTAATTAAAAGTCCTTTTCAACCTGTTAGACCGAAACTCAGGAAGATATGTTTTAATTAATTTTATATATATGCAATTTTATATAATATTGTGTTTCTTTTTAAAAGTTAATTTTCTATTATATTTTCCATCCAGTGAAAAATCTTTAGACAAAAATTTTTCACTTGTCAGGCGCTTTTTAAACCAGCAAGATAACCGACATTTTGAACGGCTCTTAAGCCTAGCAGAAAACATTTCAACAGGTTAAGGGGATTAATTTAATTAGAAGTTTTTTCGAAATCTATTTTGATTCATATGAATCAGATACAAATAAATAAATCTATATCTCAAAGGGGGCAATGAAGCCGCATAATTTTTTTTTTCATTTTGGACTAACTTTTACATTAGATCTGTATATATTGTGGTGTGAGTTTTTGCTGGTGTGTTCAAACATCCAGTGGTCTGGTGCAAGGGAAGTACCAATGCTCCGGTAGGCTGCAGATCCCGGGTTTGACTCCTGGGGGCCAAGAATTGCTTGATCCACTAGCAAAATATACACTCACATAAAATTAATTTATTAAATATATAATATATGGCTTCAAATTGCCCGCATATATTTATTTGTTTATATCTGATTTATATGAATCAAAATAGATCTTGAAAAACCTTCTAAATATTATAGTTATGGCCTTTCAGTTGGGCGTTTATAATTAAGCCATTATTGGGAGTTAGTGCCTTGTTTGTTTGTATCTGGTCAATCAGGCCAATCAGGCCATTGGCTTATCTTCAAAATCATAAATCATCAACAAGGATATTAAAATTAGACCAGATACGTCTCATGAATAACTAATTATCTCTATTAGTGCAGATTTAGCAATCCTCAGAGAGAGAGAAAGGCCAAAAGATAAAAATAGATTATTAAAACATATTTTACACTAGTCAAATGGTCAAGAAATGTCGGATATTTTCAATTAATGGAAAAAGTTTTAAATATTGCAAAGGTCATTTTTGATTAATGAATTTTGTTTTAATGGATATTAAAAAAACGAAAAAAAAAAAAAGAGGTTGTTGTTTGAAAGAAGTTAAATGTCGAATGAATTGAAACCCTGAAGCCAAAATATTACTGATTAAATATTTCTGTTTCAATCCGACAGACCTTTATACTCAGCCACATTCACACATATACAGCCCAGATTGTTTAAATCATTTTGTTTTTAGACTCATTTTTCTTTGAGAAATCGACTTCGAAAACTCCAGATATACAAACCGCCAAGAAAGTAAGCGGACAAGAGATGCTATTGTATATTATATATATCAAGTAATTTGTGGAAATTTTTTATTTATTTGGGAATAAGAAGAGTCTTGTCACAATATTAAGTATTAATTGTTTTAATTTTTTTATCTTACCGCTATTTCTTGGAGACAAAGTTCGTTTCATAAACCCAGAGTCTGTTTTTAACTTGTATCTGATCATGAGAAGATGGTCCCAACCAATGACCGAAACGTTGATCGTAATGTAATAAATTATATTGGCCTGATCTCTCCATTTTTTTTCTTTCTTCTGCGATAAAATTAAATTTAACTTTCTTTCTTGGTTGCACCTATTAAAGTCTAAGCCAACCTTGAAATGCCGGGGAAATTATACAATAACATCAGTTGTCCAGTTATTTTCTTGACGTTAGTATATAATTACATTCCTTCGAGTGTTATAGGAAAATACATAGAAAAAAAGAAATTGGAAAACCTTTTCTTATTCCTTTCATAAAAGAATTTTATTTGTTGCAGGTTTGTGTCAGCTGCTGTGATCGGATGTACTGTAATGTTTCGGCCCCAACCAACCACAGCAGTGCCATCTACGACGACAGCCGAACTAAAGCTTCCTCCAATCCCGAAGGAGGGAGCAGTTCTACGTCTGCGACCGGAAGTGGAAGTCGCTTTACTCGGAAGTACTGCACCATCTCAAGTCTGATGGCTAGCGGATGGCTTCTCGTTGCTATGACAGCCTCTCGATCCTGTTGAATTCCAATTTATCTTCTGGATAAAACACATTTCACTGAACGATTAATCGATCTATATCAATTTCCTCATACACTAATCGGTTGAAACCCAAATGGCAATTAATCCGATTTTGCCGTTGGGTTATGATTGATTTTTTTATCGTTTACCCTTTCATGTAATATATTTTCATTTGGACAGTTAAAATAAAAATAAAAAAAGAAGAAAATGAGAAAAAAAATAGTCGACCACTAGAATTTGCGCTGCCAAATGCCTGCCAGTCTCGATTCTTTAGCAACGCCTCATGCATCTGACTTCGCCATATTTCAAGATGAAATTTCATTATTCAGCAACATTTGTAAAGCAAAGGGGCGACAAAAAAATTCACTAAGAATTTTAATTTATTTTTTAATATTATTCTTTGTATTTGTGCTCACCAAAAAAAAGAAAAACTTTTTACAGATAAACAGGGTTAAGATTAAAAATAAACAAAAAAAAAAAAAATCTAAAGAAAATTGATATTTTGATTAATGAACACTTAAAATAATTATTTTCTCCATATTTTGTTTATATTTTGTGTTTGTTTTTGATCAAATATCAATTAGTTCTTTCAACATATCAAAAAAATAAACAAAAAATGAAAAAAAATTTAGTGTAGAAAATGATTGTAAAAATTTATTAAAAAAATTATTGTTAATAAATTGTTATAGAAATTTATAGAATTTATTTTCTGTAAATTAATTTTTAATTTAAAAAATATAAAAAAAGACAAATTATTTGAAATTATTGAAATTTTATTATTGTTATAAATAGTTTGTCAAGTCTCGAAAGACTAGTGGCGTATTCCAGGGATTGGCCCCCCCCCCCCCCCGAATTCTTTGTTTTTCTTCTTTGACTTAACCCTCTCCATTATAAAATTATATTATACCTTTTGGACCGCGATTATGATGAAGGACTCCATCTGGCGTCTAATTCAATTAAGAAGGCGAAGGAATAAATGTGACGTCAAATTTATTTTCAATCTATTTAATCCTAGGCTTTCTTTTAGAGAGAGGTTAAATAGAAAATGCGATTTTGATGAGAATTACTCTTCCTTCCTGAGTAAACTGAATTTACTATGAGTGCATATGCTTTTTAATTACAAATCTTATGCCATAAAAATTTTTTTTTATTAGTTACTTTTTCCACTTTCTAGAGAATTCATTATTCTGATAAAAAAAGAGTAGTTTGGAGGGGAAAAAAATTTCGGTGACCTTTTTCATTCTTTTTAAGATCCTGAGAGTTGACAAACTATGCGCCGGTTTCATTATTTTAACCATTTGATTTTTGGTTAAAATATTGTTTGGTCCCCATTATATTAAAACCTTAGCGGGGTCTTTTATCATGGAGACCAATCCATAGATTATAAAACCAGGCTTATATTTACTTGTTGTTCTCCCAACTTTAAATTTTAAGATTATGTTAAAATTGTCTCTTAAAAAATAAAAAATACTTTGACTATTTGATTATTCAAATATAAATTCTTATAATGAAAAAAAAAAATTTTTTCACTTGTGAATATGTACAACTATTTTATTAATTAATGATAAAACCATCTCAAATCATTTTCAGAGAATTTCATTGGATAATAATTAATTAATCTCTTTTCATATTATTTGTTAAATTTTGTACTTTATATATATATATATTTATATTATAAAATATATATACATAAAACATTATAATGAATGACAGTTTTAATCACACAGGTTTATTTAAGCTTCAATCAATTTTTAAATTAAATCAATCATTATATAAATAAAAGCTCTATAAAATATAACATCCTCGTTAAATTAATTTAATTATTTAATAATTTTAAACAAAATAATACATCAAAATAATCATTCATAGTTAATGCCAAAAAAAACCTTTCCTTTTCCTTCCTAAATCCGAAATAAAAAATTTATTTTTTAGCATTAATAAAAAAAAAACTGTTTTGAGTTGCCCATTTACTTTTACTATATATATATATCACCAATTAAAGTATTTTTTCTTTATTTCCTTTCAATAAAATCTTGTAATTAGAAGGGTTTTCAGAATGGATACTCATTTGGAAAGCCGGATGCCAATGAATGGAAAAATTATTGGACGATGCAAATTAAGTAATTAAATAGGAAATATTTTCCTTTTTTTGTTGTAGATGAAGAATTTTTTCTCTTTTTTTTCCCAGTCATGTTTCATTCGCGCCCTCTTCATTTAATATTGTCTCATTCACGCCCTATCTAAAGGGGAGGAATATCAAAATATTTTTGACCTATTTTTTTCCACTATTCCTTATATAATCTTATAAGATTAATTTTTAGAACCAAGTTCTCTGATTCTCGCTACTTGTTTTTTTTTTTGTATTCCTTTCAACGCGCTTTCATTTTGGACACTTCCCACCCCAGAGCTTGAGATATCCAAGATCTTATGATTTCAAAAATGAATTATTATTGCCAAAAAAATTGTTTAAAAATAATCAAACATTTAACTTAAAAGTTTATTAGGATTTTGTAAATGAAGCGGAAATCAGTCAGTTGGCTCTATCGAAATAGAACTTCCAACATGCAAAACCTTTCGGCTTTAATGAAATAATGCCATCATCAGTCACAAGAAAGTGTATACAAGAGCGATGCATTAAGCAATGAGTTGTATATAGAGTTAGATGATAGCATTAATTAATTAAAGCCGAAACGTTTTGCATGTTGGGAGTTTTATTTCGATAGAAACTACCCTTCTGTTAAAGGTATTTTATTTTAAATTTTTCATTATTTGTCGTTTCTTTAAAGTTTTTTTTTTAAGGTATTATATTATATCTTATGTAAAAATTTGTATTACCTCTATCTTTATAGTATATATCTTTTAACAATTACCTACATTTTGTCATTCTTATTTTAAAACTGAGTTATCCTTTTATTCTTAATCAATTATTAAACCAAAGAACGAAGAATACTAAAGTCAAGAGATTAATTTGATTCGAAATTTTTTATCACAATTTTGCTTTAAAGTTTTTCATAATTGATACACCCTTTTCAGATTTCTTTTAGGCCAAAACAAGTTATGTTCATTCCTAATAGAATTTTAAAAAATTTTAAAGCATTCTATTTACATTTAGCCATATCAAAATATCAGTGATAAGGATTTAACTTCCAGGCTTGCCCCCCTCTCTGAAGCTTTTAGGCGCACTCCCATTCCATCTCATAGCAGAATGTGTACAAGTAAATCTCTTGAATTTCAAGATTGGCTCCAAGTGGTAGCGAGTCCCGAGCTGCGGGGTATATCATGCGATTTTATAAATTTCATTTTTTCTTGCTAGAATGTAGACAACCCAAATGACCACTCACCAATGGGATTTTAGATTCATTGTTCAAGATCTGTTTCTTTCCCGCATTTTATATATAATAGTAAGAGGAAAGTTTTATAATCACGATCCCCCCCAATTAAAAAAAAATATCTTTATGTCTATGTCAAAAGGGCCCCAAAAATTCCAAAAAATCTTAATATGCTTAAGTCTGTATATGTGTGATGACATATCTCTGGAACCAAAACCTCAGAAATGATGAAACTTAATTACTTTATAGTTCTAGAAGTGCTTAAGAAAGTATTAAAATTTGAAACAAAACGGTCAGAAGGAGACGGTAAAAAAGCCCCCCCCCCCAAAAAAAAAAAAAAAATTTATCGCGCACCACTGGAACTAATCTTGTGATACTTAATGATAATGAGACGCCTGTCTTCAGGCATGGATCTATTATGATAACAATCCGTTGAGTAGGAGCGGATTAATACTAAAAAAACGAAAAAAAATTCAGTATAAAATAAACAACAAAACATGTCATCATAGAGAGAAAAGTAATTTAATCTCTTGAACTTTTTTTTAAGTCTTTTTGGCATTTAAAGCTCTAGAGTCATTAAACGATATATAGTATATTTATTTACAGATACAGATTATCCAGGTATATTTATTTATACCAATTGGTACCCAATTGATTTGAATAATTTTTCTTAGGACTGCCTGTGATTCGAACCATATCCCATGAATTTGCAGGTTATCATTGGTGACAATGTTATCTTTAACCTCTCGGCCTTTTTCGCACTGGAAACAAAAATTCTTTCAGACAAAGAATTTTTATTTTCTCATTATTAATATATATAAATTTATTTTACCCACTCAATTACATGAAGAGAAGATAGAGAGAGATAAAGTGATTTAAATGAATATTGCATTAATTTTAAAGTAGCTTTCAAGTTATATGAGAAAGGTAAAGAATCGTTTATTCTACCTTCAAGGTGTTTGAAATACGTTTTTTTTTTTAATTACGTTTTATTAATTAGTAGCGGAATTTTTTAATAATCATCTTCAAAGATTCACGATTTTTTGCAGACCACTTTAAGAAATCAATAAATCAAATTTAAGAAAATTACTTATCTGATTTAAGATTAAGAAAAAAGTTTAATTAATTATGAATTTCAAAAAATATAATCGTAAATCTTATCAGCAGTAAGATAAGTAAAGATTACCATTTCCACATTCAATCAGTTGACAAATGACAAGTCATTTGCCAAAATGCGCATCTGGTGCCTAATATTTCTTTTGCTGGAGACACAAATCTTCAGCACAAGGGCAGCTGTAATTTCGACACCTTTTGGGGCAGTCGTCACCAATGGAAAACCTTGCGCCACCGTCGGCAGGTAATCATATTTTATCAGATCTTAATTGTTCGGGTGAGGGATGTTTATTTATCCTTAGAACTCTCGAGGAGCAATTGAGACTAACGACACCTCTAACTAAATGTATTGATTTTGTTTTATTGTTTCTACTCTAGTTAGTGAGAATCCACTGTTAAGTACATTAAGACAGGAAGCATTAAGATTGCGAAAGATGCGTGCAAAAAATATTCTATTTATTCAATTAGTCAAATGGGAAAATACAAAAAGTTTCTATCTATAAGGTATTGTCATTTTACCGACACAATCATCTTTGGAAAAAATGAGGATTACAGATACATTATCTATCTATATAATTTATATTATCATATATTTTTAAATAATTAATAAATTGGAGAAGTAGAAATGGAGATTTTATAGAATTAATAATAATCGCCCCTCCCCTCTCCCCTCTTCCCTCAATAATTTTCAAGGTCTGTTCCTAACAATAATTTTGTTTTAATAATTTACAATAATATAATAAAATAATTTTGATTAGTTTTGGCTGTATTCAAGGTAGAAGATGAAGAAAGAATAGGCAGACAGGTAACAAATAAAACAATTAAATTTTCCGTCGAAGTTTCGGGGGTAAATCACGCCCTTCCTTAGGAGCTAAAATTATTAAACATTACATGTCTATGTTATTGTGTTATACAAAAAATATTTTAACAATAATTTGGATAATAGCTCTAAATTTTATATGTGTAAAAGAGCTCCCAAGTCAGCAAACAACTCAAAAGAGCTCTTGAAACATACAAAATTTAATGTATTACCCAAAATATTTTTAAAATATTTTTTCTATAACACAATAACACCAAGAGATGTGGCTGAGAGATACAATCCTTAGGAAGATGAGGTTGCAAACTAAGAAATTAAATAAAAACCTTATTTAATTTTTAATTTTGTCAAAGTTTCGGATACAAATCATTAGCATTTAATTGTCCTGAAGAATGATACGTCCGCAATATGAACAATAAAATTAGATATTACATTAAAACCTTTCAATTGTCTCTCTCTCTCTCTCTCTCTGTAATTACGGTAAATCGAGAGTGAATAGTCTTTTATATTTGTATTGAATAATATAATTTGATTCGGATACAAATAAATGATTAAACTATGTAAATATTTTGGGGCAATTGCTATTGTATTACTTAATAATAATATACTTAATTAATGTATTTATTGTATCTATATATACTCTCCTATTTTCTGAGAGATTTCTCTAATTTACATATCAATAGCCTGTTTCCTGATTGTTATTTCCTTAATCTACATGAACACAAATATTTATGTTATATGTTTGCGGAACTTGGAATGAATGAACAACCTTGTAAGAGGAAATTTAATAAAAGGTGCTCGCTCATTTCATTTTATAGGAAAAAATATCCATGAGAAATAGAGATTAAGTTGTCCACCCCGAGATGAAGCCTCAAAATTGATTTTAAAATTTTTTATTAATACAAAATTAATGAAAATAAATTATATAGCGTGGAGAAGAGCTCTGCTTATGGCAACCTCTTCCATTTGGTACTTGGTTTTTTTAAATCTCCCATTGTGAATAGGGTAGAAAATTACCAAATTCATGTTCGATTTGCTGATAAACTAATATGACACTAGGGCTTTGAGCTACGCTATTTTTTCTACCGAGATCTAATAATAAAATAAATAAAAAATAAATCATTTTATTTTCATTATATTAATATTTTCGGAATCTAATCTAATAATTCTCTCTCTCCAAAACGGTGATGCTCTCCCCTGCCATTTCAGACCAATAACAAGCTCCATTCTCCATTTTTCCTGGTTTTTTATCTATAGGAAAAACGGAAGGTAGGACATGCCTATAACTCTTTCCCTGCCTCTCTTCAACTCTCTAGTATTCCGGAAGTGTCCACACTATTGAACGGAATTTGAGTTTATTAGCTTGTTTTCTAAGTTTATATAATCGCTATATCGATTTGAAACTTTTATATTAAACATGGATGAATTTAGAGAAAATGACATCACTGACTTCTTTTAAGTCTTTTTCGGACATTTAGATTCCGTCCTTATTTATTTATTTATTTTTGTCGCTCAGGACGGGTTCACTTCCCGACAAGAAGCAAGACCTTTACCTGTGCACCAAGGGACAGGACTGTTTTATTTTAAACGATATCGTGACTAGTTCTTTACAGAATCTGGGGCGTTGTTTGAAAACCACCAATTATATTTCAAATAAAGCCCTATCAGACAGATAAAAAAAATTAACGTCGATTTTTTAATTTTATTAAACTTTTTCTGCATCTTAAGTACCTAAATTTATTTAAATAATTTGGTAGACAATATAATTTAAATAAATTTTATCGGAAAGGCGGGAAGTGAACCATTGACGCTTGGAACGTGAAGCAAGATTTCTTTCCATCTCTACTTCAAAGGACAGGAGCAAGCTACATATTTGCTAAAAATCTTTTTTTAAGTCTTTTATGCCAGCTAAGGCCATTTAGGCTCCGTCCTTATTTATTTATATTAATTGGCAGCCAATTTAATATAAATAAATTTTTGTTGCTTAAGACGGTAAGCGAGCCGCTATGTTAAAATTTTATTTTCACCTTTTGTGCATTTTAAACTTTTTATTTTCAAACACTTTTTTTCTTTTATCATTTTAATGGGCCATCAAATTTCATCTCCGTTTCAAGCACGAAGTTATCTCAAAGCCAATCCAAATTCAATCGACATTCCTTGAAACTACATTAGTCCTTATACACCTATAATCCTTCCTCCCTTTAAATTATTACCTTCATTCTATCAACCGACTTCTTTTCGTTTTAAACCATTTCCATTAAAACTAAAGTTGATTTGAGACGTGTCACATGAGTTAATTATTAATTATAATAGTGTAATAACAAACTAAATTTCAATTTTAATATAAAGTTGTTTCATTACATAAAATTAAAATTTTACATTACTC
This sequence comes from Anisolabis maritima, assembly GCA_010014785.2. Taxonomy (NCBI): domain Eukaryota; kingdom Metazoa; phylum Arthropoda; class Insecta; order Dermaptera; family Anisolabididae; genus Anisolabis; species Anisolabis maritima. Next base: position 30,267 of record JAAAKE020158679.1, read on the forward strand.
TATACTTTATTATAATCAGGACTATTTGAAAGTCGAGATTTGTACGGATATTATTTAACATAAGGGCCTCAGAGAACACTCTGGCTTCTCTTTAACATTTTTAGGCATAATTTATTCATAAAGGGATAGGTTTATTCTCATATTTTTGTTCTATATACTGATGGAATTTTATTAATTTATCGTTTCATCCAAAAATATATAATTTCAATATAATATTAAACCGGATTCACAGATTATAATTTTATAGTTTTAATGCATAAAGCATAGTTAATATGTCACGGGTCACTAGTTCCAGTAGAAAACAAGGGAGGTAGAAAGAGTTTATTTTATTAATGATTAATACATCTTAAAGCTT
>JAAAKE020158680.1:0-12184 GCA_010014785.2 Anisolabis maritima
ACATATAAATAAATATTCACTAATTATTTATTTAACTTTTCATTGAAGAAATCTTTTTATAGCTATTAAGGGATTATTACAAAGATGCCAAATGTCTAAACAATTATTTCGAAAGTATGTCACCAACAAAATGACGTCGTCTTATCCTTTTAGATTTATTATTAAAACCGATAAGAGAGAAAATCGCGATCGTCTTCAGGAAACCGAAGTTGATCTGCGTGACTCAAAAGGTGATGTTAAGTAATAAATAAAAATTAATTCTAAATTTTTTTTGCAAAAAAAAAAAATAAAAAAATTTAGTTATAGACATCGAAAAAAATTAATTACCCGAAGAGGCGGCTAATTAGTTTTTTTTTTTTTTTTTTTTTTTTTTTGAGGGACAAGCCCTTAATTAAAGGCATAAAAACCCTCAAATTCTAACAAAAAAATACTCCTGGTGTATCGTGCACTGTTGGCACACACCAAATCCCATCACCAATTTCCGGCTCAATGGCCCATTCCTCGTGCACTTTTTTTTTTTTTGGAGTGAGAGGCCCTTTACCTCTCTATCTCTAAACATAGACTAAAAAAAATTTATAATAATAATAATCATTATTGATTATAAGTGAGATATAGCTGGGCAGATTAATTGTGTAAGGGCTCGGAGAAAAGAAAGTGATGTAGAATGAACCTGAAAAAGGCGGATGTTTTTTCTTTTCTCCGAGCCCTTACACAATAGTAATAATAATATTATTATTATTATTTTAAATCTTTTCGGCATCTTGGGCCATATAGACTTCTAAACGATACACATAAATACATTAGGATGCAGAAATCCAGGATTATTTATTTATACTAATTACTATCTAGTTGATTTAAATAAATTTTCGGATTGCGTGGGGTCTGAACCCATATCCCTTAGCTTTTAAGGTTATCAATATTGATAATTGTCAATACCTTTAACCTCTCAGCCACGTTGATTTATTATTATTTTTGTTAATATATAAATTTTTTCTCGAAATCGGCTCTAACGATTTTGTTATATTTAATATCGATAACACTTTGAGAAAATATATTTAGGATCTTCCTTTTCGTCGAACCTATTTACGAATGATCCAATCTTAGATATTATTTCTGAATGCAAAAGTTTCACTTTTGAAAGATCTCTATTATTGGCTCTTCACTTAAAAAAAACCCAGGCGGCGCTTGGTCTCCAAATACTATATGAAATAAAGTATATTATTTATATTTTATAGGAAAATTATTGTGATCGCAAAAAAAAAAAATCAACGGAAATACTTGTTTTGATGTCTCCTGAATCTAAAAAATTGGTCGCGTGTGTCCGTGTGTGGATCAAATATCAAAAAACGAAAAGACCTTCGAGGCTCAAATTTAATATTTAAGCTCGGAATTTACAACAATAAGCTTTTCAATAAAATTGACCAAATAGTTCTAGTAGTTTATTAATATACTTATTTAGTTCTTTAGAGTTTCTAAAAATCGCCTCTTTTTATTAAAATTCATATTCGAATTTTTTTTAGATGATCTTTATAATGTACTACCCGCCCAAAAACTGTTTGTTGTCAACCTTACTCTTGATTTTTTTTTTTTTAATATTTTTACATAAATCACAATTCGATTTTGATTGAATTGTACGTTTTATAAATAAATTGATAAGCTTTAAGTTGTCCTTCATTTTTCACCTTAAAATAGTGTTGAATCTTTAATTTGAAATTTTAGAGAATTCCATTGAAATAATATGACACTTTCTTGCCATTGCTACAAATTATAAATATTTTCAAATAAATATTTGACTTTGATAACTTAAAAAATAATATAAATAATAATAAAAAAAAACATCTCCCTTGCCAATATTGATAACCTTAAAAGCCAGAGGGTCTGGGTTCAGATCCCATCCATTCCGATCAAAATATATTTAAATCACTTGGATAACAATTGATGTAAATAAAGAGGCCTGGATAATACGTATCGTAACTAAAATATATTTGTAATTGTTTTAAAGTCTATCAGGCCTCAGATGCCGAAGAGACTAAAAAAAACTCACTTTTTTTAAAATTCTTATTTTGCATAAATAATTAGTGATATTAATATTTTACATCAGCATTGTATGTATATTCAATAACATTTGAATACTTTCCTTTGAAGGAGATGATAGATATACCCGTTTTCAATTACAAATTTTTTGGGCATCATTTTATAAAAGGAGTAATTTCATCTTTTCCTTATATGAGTCATTAGAAAAAGTATTTTTTAAATTTAATAAATATTTATGAAAATTATCTAATAAGTTTAATATAAAGTTTTTTCCTGGGTGAAAACCATCAGATAATAAATAAATAATTGCCATTAACTAACACACAACTCGAATAATTGTTAATAAAATTTAGATAATATAAGCCTAATGATATAATAAAATAAAACTTTTCCCTTTTATAATAACCTCGAGTAAAGAATCAAATTTCAAAAACTAATAGAAAGTTTATGTTTGGAGACCAGTACTTTTTTTATTAATTAATTCTAAGTTCAAGGAGGAGAAATGAGTCATTTACGATATCCTTCTGACTAGAGAAATCTGATTACAATCAAAAGAGACAACATATTTAAAAAAAAATTCATCTCCAAATGAGAAATTTTATTAGCAATAATGTTTTATAATTGAAGAAAACAAGTGTACAAACAAGAAAATTTAAATTTCTCTCTTAACTCAGACTAAAAGACAAAAAATATTTATTTTTTAATAATATCACTTTAGACATTACTGAAAATAATATTATTTAAACTGCTAAAATTTGAAAAATTAAAAATTAATTCAATTTTTTCCTTAGTGTCGCGATACTTTTTTAAAATACCTAGCTTAAAAATTTTATATTATATATATTTATATTAATTCATTTATACCTTAGACTAAAGAGCGAAATAATAAAAAATTTTAAAACAAAATTGTTTTTTTTTTTTTTAAGATTATCAGGATGAAAACCTTAGACCATTTGTTTCGGAAATTTTTGTGTCTTCAGCTCTCTTTCTTCTAAAAAATTAATACCCCCTTCATAATAAATTTATAAATTCTTTGTACATACATATTTAAGCTAAGCCCACAATGAGGCGGACTGGATGGTATCGCATCGCGATACAAAAATCAGCCTGGACCATCTGGAGTAACATCAACTGGGACGATCAGGTTTCACTGTAAAAATTCGACTTTGGTCCACAGGATATATGGCTGGCGGATCCAGACAGATTTTCGCAATGCGACACTATCCTTCTCAGGGTGCGTCTAGCTTTAAAAAGTCAAATATTGTTTATCTTTTGTAGACTTTTGTAGATATATATTTTACTGATACCAAGGCCTAAAAAAGATATCGAGAACAGGGGTGACTAAATCCAATTTTATTTATAGTTTTAACACAATTTTTGATCTACTCAGGCAATCAGGCGCGACCTTGATAACACATGTGATGATCGAACTAAAATTTAAACGGGATATACATATTTGGATTGGCCTACATTGCCAAAATATTCCAAAATAATTAAACATTGATGACTTTATGAATAGTAAAAATTAGAAACTCAAAAAATTAAGAGACAATTGATATTTATTTTCAAGATAGTCTCCTCAAACTCAGCCGAATAAAAGCCATCCATTTGGACCTCGTGAAGTTACTTTATTATCTATCCCTACTCCTCCATCTAGCTAGCAAATTTTATATCTATTTCTATTGTCGCTTATACTTATTTCAAATACATGCTGACCACCTTTGGGCATAAATACAGCTATCAAATTGGACTGAAGATGAACAAATAAACCTTATTCGAAGCGTTTTGAATTTTTATAGATCATTCAAAGACTGCCTTCTCTATTATATTTATTTCCACACAGTCACAATTTAAGTGGATGATCTATTTAAGCTTAACTTAAGATGGAAGCCTCTTTTTTTCGAAGAGTCTATCCTTTCTTAATTTCCCTTCCAGAGGCGGGTGCACCACCAACTCCCTTCCCTAGAGAGAGGCAATATTCTAATCCATTTTACGCTTAAGGATTTGTTTTGTTTTATTTAATGAAAAATTTCAGTTGGACGGAGATTGTACAGTAACCGCCTCTACTTCTTTTTCACGAAACTCTCGTATTTTTCTTATATAAAATTATGATACAAAAGTCAGTTTACCGATTTGCATTTAAAATATCAAACATAAAATATATGAAAAATCATATATTATTATAAAAATATGAAAAATATGATTTAACAGCCTGACCACAGCAGTTTAGATCTAAAATATCTATATTATCTAAGATTTTAAAATAGCAAATAGAAAATTGGAACTTTGGATTGACAAACTCCAATCTTTCAAATGCAACTTCATCAAGCACCTTTTAAAGTCCCCACTCTCTTTGTTACTTCTATTCTTCCTGGTTGGATGTGACCCCTGGTCATTATAGCTCCGTTTGTTCCATATAAAAATAAAAAGAAAGACTTTTGTACCAGCATATATATATATATTATCTTTGTTACCAGAAAAATCCATTTATTTAAATTTTGGTTTAATAATTATTAATTTTTCTGGAACGTCACAAATGTCCAATTGACCTCCTCGCCTTCCATTGAGGTGTAGAGTTCTAGTAGTAAATATAAATAAACCAAAATAGGAGAATTGCAGCTAATTTTTTTTTTTTTTTTTATTATTATCTTTATAAATGCCATAAATTGTGATTGCCTATGAATATATTTTCATAATTAAATAGAGTTTATTTTCAAAGAGCAAACAATCCGACTCGTGTCATGATTATGAATAGACCATTTAAAAACCTATTATATAACAGTTAAAATAATAATTATTTTCTCTTTTAAATTTTATTAGACTGAAAAATTAACCTAATCTTGTTGCAGAGGTCGACAAATATTTTCAGATAGCGGACCAAATTAAATAATAATCTGTAATGTTTTTAAACCACACGAGAAAATCCTCCCCTCTATTAGTGGATTTAATATTTAGTATAACTATTATCCAGTCATATTTTTTATGGAAATATAATTAAAAAAAAAATACTAATTGGTATTCACTACTATCTGATTGTAACATATTGTATTACAAAATGTAAAAATACTCATAACAAATTTCCTTTGGAGGACATGGGCGAGCAGGGAGGGTGACCGGGAATGGGTCAGAGAACCCGAAACCGGCGATAGGGAATTGTGTGTGTCATTAGTGCACGATACACCAGGGGTAACCAACCGGGGAATGATTTTTTTTGTTAGGATTGATGTTTTTTAAGCCTTTAATTTAAGGCTTTTCCCTCTCAAAAAAAAATTTCCTGAATCAGATTTCAAATTAAAATTCTTATTTTTCAAAAATTAAAAAAAAATCGAAATATATTATTTATTTTATTCTCTCTGGTTTTAAGTTTTAGGTAAAAAAAAAAGATAGGTAACGAAGTTGCAACACTCACCCTTTTTAGTTATCTCTGGCTAAATCCTCTGGAAATTTGAGATCGCCACTCTACAACCTTATCGATATTTCCTTTGGATATGTCATGTTTATTTTATTGTTATTTTTATTTTATATAATTTATATTGACTAAATATCTTTTCCTTAATTGAATTGAAAATATTATATTGGTTACCAAATAATATAAATAAATAAGGACGGAGTCTAAATAGCCTCAGATGCCAAAATTAAATTTAAAAAAAAAGTCAAAGGGATTTAAATAAAATTCCAGAGTTTTCTCTCCATGATGACATTTATTATTTTATATCCAATTTTTTTTTAGAATAAATCTGCTTCCTAAACAGATTGTTATGAAAATTGATCCAGGACTGGAGAGACACGTCTTAATTATTATCACCCAGTTCCAAAAGAGTTCAGCAGATGCTGAGAATATTTTTTATTTTTTATTTTATTGCCCCCTTCTGACCGATTTGCTTCAAATTTTATTAGCTTCTTTGCTTCACCTCTAGTTATAAATTTGTTTCCCCCTTTTCCATTGAATGGTTCCAGAGATATAAGCCAAAATAAAAGCTACACACATCCATCACACAAAGATTTTTTTGCATTTTTGGGGTTCTTTTGATTTTAAACATAAGATATTTTCAAAATTGGGGGGCGGAGGTCAAATTTTTTATGATCATAATACTTTTCCCTTACTATTATATAGAATTGTTTAAAAATAAATAAAAACATTCTTTAGTGAGTTGGTCTTTTGGGTTTACTCTCTTTCAGAAACCCACACAAACAAATTTCTGCAACCTAGGGAAACTTAATTTAAATTATATGCAGTGGGAAGAGGGAGTGGGAAGTGAGCTCGAATTTAGCACTTATCCTAGGCGTTGTTCGCCCCCGCTCCGTTTTACATGACATTTTCCTTTTAGTGCAATGGATGCACATATACCATCTTACTTTATTATTTATTTTAAAGAACCGAGATTTATTTAATAAATATAATTTCCCATGAAATAGCTAATTTCATGCATCCGTCGTTTAAAGATACATTCATCCAATCTTGTTTTCTTCCGTCTTCTATCATTCATTTAATTAATTTGGTCGTTTAGATTTTTAATTTTCCTCTCCCACTTTATTCCCATTCATCTCAAATATCTGGTTAGTAATTTTTTGTCTCACACAAGAGGCGATGATAAGGATAGAGAGAGAAAAAAAAGAAGATCCCCATTAAGTGACTTGAAATTTGCCCTTAAGTGATTTTATATGGTGTGTGTGTGTGGTATTGGTCCCCCTGTGACGCAAAGCAAGTACCTTGTTCCACCTGGCAACACGGGTCCCCCTCCTTTGATGAGCCCCCTCTACTCCTTGTGTTGGTCCCCCCACCTAATACTAGTCTGAAAACTACCTGGTGAAAGAAAACAGCCGTGCGTGTCTCAAGAGACCGGCAGTCTTGCTTTTGGTCTGACGGATATCGGATATCGGATAGGAAAATAAAAACCAACGACAACATATCCGGCGACCTCTTAACCTCATGTCATCCTAAAATTCTTCTATTTAAATAGATCCTTTTCAAGTGATTGCAAGACGTAGTAGTGGCAGGTTGTTTATGTTGTCTGTCTGGGAGAAGGTCGTATCAATCAAAAAATAATCAGGTGAGTGAAGATTTAAATGGCTTTCTATTTAATATTTCAAAATCGTTATTAGAATAATAAAATATAATTATTTGATATTTTGACAGTTAATCTTGAATTTCCTTTCAAATTAATTGATTACTATATTTTTAATACTACTATATTAGTCAAATGTAAAAGGCTAAAGTGGTTAAGTCCAAATTTTATTTTGTTGAATAAAATATTATTTCCACATAGCCTTTAAATTTATTTATAAAATGTCAGTCTGTAGTTTCAAAGAGATACTGAGCAGCAGAATGTAATAAAAAATAGTTTAACTAGGACTGCCCTCCCGTGATGTTAGAGGTGTTGACATCGTTAACAATGAAAACCTTTAAAGACAAAGTTCATATCACATATAGACCAAAAAATTTATTTAAAACAATTCGTATAAATAAAATAAAAAATAATATTTATATAAAGGGTCAGTCAGTGGTTGCCATCCTGAGGAATAGAATTTATTTAAATTATATTCATAATTAATTTATTTTGTCTGTCTGACCTCCCTCCACCCCCCGTGGTCGAGAGGTTAAAAATACTAAAATTGTCAGTATTGATAACCTTAAAAGCCAAGGGGTGTAGGTTCGGATCCCAGGCAGTGCGATGAATTGGATACCAATTGATGTAAATAAATATGGCTGGATAATTCGTAAATAAATAATTTAATTGTTTAAAGCCTATATGCCATCAGATGCCGAAAAGACTTGGAAAAAAATACAGATGAATAACAAAATTATATTCATATTTATCGTACTATGATCTCTTTTGTCTCTATAAGGCTTCAGATTTAAAAAAAAAAAAACAATATAAATATATATAATCAAAAAAATACTATCAATTTCAATTTCTGAATATAATGGAATAAAAGGTAATTATAAAATTTTTATTTAAATATCACAAAGTTAATCAGAAGTAGTCTAAAAAAAAGTTAAACATCCATACACTAAAATTTAAAAATTGGACTTGTCTACTCTGGTTTCTGAATAAAACATGTTTGGGTTATTTATTTTTGCTTTATTAAGGTTATTCTGGTATTTGAACTATAAAACATTTTTTGCTTTTATTATTCCTTACCATAGGCTTCTACAGGGACTATGTTTTTGTTGATTAAACAAGTTTGTTATCTTGGTATTGACAAACTCAAAATTTGTTTGTTTATATACGATAATCCGACATCCATATTAATTGACTTTTTGATTGATTTTTATGGGAATCAATCCTTTGTCTTTAGAATTAATAATGATAATGTTTACATTGTCAACTCAACTAAAAAACAGAAATATTATATATAATATAATATTATTAATATTCAGATTTTTCCCTTTAACTAGATTCTAAAATTGTTTTAATGAGACCGAATCTAAAGATAAATAAAATAAACATGTATATTATAAAAATTCACAAAATAAGACTATAGCTCTAGAGCTTTCGTTAAAAATTTTCTCTTAATTAAATTAATAGCTAATATTTTGTCAACCGTTTTTTTTTTGTCACGTTAACATAATTTTCAAACTATTAAAAAGCATTTGACATGTTGAGATTAAATATAATACGTGCAGTGAATTTCAAAAGAAAGTCCCACACATGAATATTCTCTTTTTTTAAGTCTTTTTCGCCATCTGAGCGATATTCCATCCTTATTTATTTAAATTAATTGGTAGCCAAGAAAATTAAAATAAATTATTGTTGGTCAGGACGGGAAGTGAACCATTAACCTTTGATAAGTGAAGCCAGACCTCCTGCTCTATAGCAAGGGACAGGGCCCATGAATATTCTACTACTAAGTGTAATTAATTGATTGTTGTGAAAATTTTTATTTTCTTTAAAAACAAAAATTTTCATATTCTTTTTTAAAAACTTTAAAAAAAAATTATTTAATAGCTCCTAATTGGTTAAATAATTATGGATCAAGTCTAAATGACCTCAAATGCCGAAAAAAGATCATACGCCATTCTATGGAAAGAAAGTAAAAAATAATTCCCTCTCAATTATGCACTACGGGGTAGACTGCACGCTGATGCTGAGAGAGTCCCTCCTCAAACTAGGACATCCTCTCTATCATAGATTAGTTTGGTTGAAAGGGAATAGAAATTAGCTGTTAGAAATGAATAGTGGAGAAGGAGTTAGAGATGGAAAACCAAGTTACATCACTGGGTGCCAATAGAGAACACGGCCAGAGGTCGGCTGGGTTTGAGGCGTGTGTTGTTGAGGACGAAAAAAATCAACGATAATCCCGGCAAGTGATATACTATACTGTTCAAATTTATAGGCTAGTATTATACAGATAATTCAAATCTATAGCTAACATTGATTTCATTTCAATAAATAAAAATAAATAATTGAAAATCAAAAAAATCATTATAATATATTAGGTAATTTCAGAGGCTTATAAAGGGGGGGGGGGGGAAAAGAGGTACTTCCGCATGACTTTTTTTTTCAATTTTAAGTCTTTTTTCGGCTATTATACTATTATACAATTATATTGCGATTCCATGATTTGGGTTTGGATTCAAATTAGCATTAATAAAGAACTCTGAATGAATTATATATCAACAAATATATATAATATATATATTCCAGAACATAAAATATATATAAATAGTATATATATATAGTATCATGGTGGATCATTTATATATATATATAAATTACATTTCATTTTCATTACTCCTCCGCCTCATGATTTAAGGCAAAATACGCCCGTGGGTGATTATGACAAATTTTTTTTCTTCAAATGAGTTTTTTTTTTACAATAATTTGAATAAATTTCTAAGATAAAAGAAATTTATAATTAAATTTCTATTTTTTTTTTTTTAAGTGCTAATTATTCTCTGTCCTCTCTCTATTCTCAATGCAAAAAATAATAGATTTCCTAAAAGTGAAAATATGTACTGGTATACTTGTATATCCAAAATTTGTTCTTATGGAAAATTTGATACTCATTTTAGTTATTATTTGCATAATATGGTATAACCATCTAAGCATCAAATAAAAATAGAAATTACGCATATTATTATATTGTAATTTATTCTTATAGGCTTTAAGATAGATATTTCACTTGAAAACACCTATTTAACAATATCATGAAATCGGAATTTATTTTTGTTTCTGAAAAATTTCCACGCTATGATTCATTATTTCGGACATACAGGTATATTCTAAGATGATTCATTTCCATTTGATTGTGAAAAACAAACTATTAAAACAAAATCACTGGGCATAAAATCCATCCAACCATTGGCTAGGAAAGGAGGGAGGGGGAAAGCCGACAAAGAAATACTATAAATGATGATAATAATAATAATAAGGATAATTCAAACTAGCCTTTCGTCACACGGAACAGGACTAAAAGAAACACATTCAATTGCATTAAAGTCTCCGGTTTATTAAAAAGTATATCAATAAGTAAATCAAATTCATTTAAAGAAATTTAAACTTGGAGTAGGATCAAAGATTCAAAGAGAAAATGGTGTGCTTCCCGTCCTTAAAATATAAAATTTTTTAAAACAATTTGATATAACCATATACAATAATCTCTATATTTAAATTTAAATGTAATCTTTTATCTGACCATATTTATTTAAAATAATAGGTATCCAATTATTATTTTTAAGTGTTATTTTTTTAGTCTTTTTCAGCATCTGATTTAGACTCCGTCCTTATTTATTTATATTAATTGGTAGCCATTATAAAATAAATTTTTGTCAGCTCAGCAAACCATTGACCTTTGGTACATGAAGCGAGACATTTACCTCAACAATGGAGAGAGATTAAGTGTTATTATTATATTTTTGATTGTTTTGAGTAATAAAGTATATAAATCTCAGGATTCTTTAAGAGTTACTAAAATAGCTGATTAGAATGACTTGAGACTTTCCTACAACATTTTTTTTTTATTTATTCGCCCACTATACCTTCGTATAATATTTGTAGCAATATAAAAATTGGCCACTGTTATTGAAATAATAAAACATCAACTATTTGACGAAATTTTACTAATATACAAAATTTTTCAAATTATTATTTTCAATAATTTTTCCCTTAATTAGGGATGTCAAAACGGTAAGAAATATAAAGACTTTTTTTTTAAACAAATTCTTTAATTGAGGATTTCTTCAATATTTAAAAATATTTACTCGCTATTTAAAAAAAAGTGCCGACCCGCATTGCAGGACTATTAAAGACAAAGAGAGAGAAGAAGACTTTATTTCATGAAAGTTGATAGGGTCATTTTCAAAATAGAATTTATAATACTAAATATATACAAGATTTATTCATATTAGCAATTTAATAAATAATATAACCTAGATGTCAAATGTTTAAATGATTAAAAAACGAATATTTAATTGACATAATTGATGGTGTGATTGCAACTTAAAACAAAAACATCTTGATTTTCTTAGAAAAAAAGAAAGAGATATCAACTTTCTAAAGAGGGAATATTTGATGACCAGTTGGGAAAAACTTCTGAAGGAAAAAACCCCTCACCTATACAGGATAAGTTGATTTTTTTAATATACATGGACACTACTCCCCTACCATAATCTCATGATCAACTTTTGGAACAAAATTAATTAAATTAAATTACTATCACGTTTATTTAGAAACCGAAAAATATTTTGAATAATAATATAATAATTATTAACAACTTTGAGAATTATTTGACAGATTATTTCCAACACAGTTTATCAATTATTTATCATTTTTTATTTATTTTTATTCTTATTTTTTTTATTAATTATTTATACGAACTAATATGATCACAAATTTAAAAGCAATACTAGAAGTCATAAATTAAGTTGCCAACTTTTATTGTTAATATAAACATATTCGCATCTTGTGCGGATATATCGGAGTGTTCTTCCTGTTGTCTCACGATCCTGCCGATGACCCCTGATCAGGCCACCACCGTTACTTAAGTTCGTTAGTTGCTTGGACCTCGTGCAATAAATAAATACGTCATGTCAAAAAGAAAATGAACTCTTCACTCACTCAAAGGAGTGAAAAAAAAAAAGCCGACTTCCTAGTTTAAAGAATCTGCGATTCTCTCAAGGTCCGACTGTAAAATTGTTGTTGTTTCT
>JAAAKE020158691.1:1331-12184 GCA_010014785.2 Anisolabis maritima
GAAGTCAATATAATTTAAATACATTTTATCGTTCATAACAGGAAGTGAACCTCGGACCCTTAGATCATGAAGCAAGTGATTTATCACTGTGGCAGGGATGTTCATTATTTATTTAATTCGCTCGTTCGACTTACATGTGTGCTGTCAAATGGTGGGTATTTAATACAATATAGATAGGCTATATGATTAATTTCTATTGTTAAGATTTCGAAAAGACTTATTCCATTAAGAACAAAAATTTTCTTTATAAAGGAAATTTTCTCATTTGATTTCGGAATTCAGATAATTATTTCCTTCTTTTATTCTATTAGCATTTCCCTTCCTGGTCACCCTTTTCCCTAAGACCAAATTTAGAGCTCTAAAGGCCCTTCTTGATCTCCGCCCGCATCTTTTAGAAGCAAATGATGACATTTGAAAAGGATCTTATTCAAACAAAAGAACATGTCCTAAAAGTTGAAAACGAGCAAATATTAAATAAAAAAAGTCTAATAATTTTAAATAATTTTTTTTTTTTAATTTAATTTGAAAATTAAATTATATTGGTTATTTAGATGTGGCACCCAATAAGAGAATAACCCTCAACGCATACTCGGTATTTAGTCTTTTTATAATATACACTATATTGTAATATAGGCTATCTTTCTTTAGGAGAAAAAAATGAATCAGGATGATGAATGCCCAATTCCATAATCATTATTTTAACATTTTTATCTTTGGTTGAAATGTGATTTGAACCCTAGCCTTTCCGTTTGATGAATACCAAATCACATTTCAACTAAAAATAAAAACTTTAAAATAAAATGAAATAATGAAACTTGATCTAAGGATGGACTTGGTAAAAAAAAATAAGAAAAAATTACTTTATAATTTTATAATTACATTGAATAAGTTATTTAGAGTTATATTACAAGTATATATAATTTCAGAATTTGACACGTTAGGATTACTCTGGGAAGAAACTTTTATAGGATCATTCTGAGGTGAGTTCCACTTTCATTCCTCAGGCGGAGGCAATACTGATAGAGTTGTATACATTTTTTATATATACAAGTTAGCAAAATTGCTACAGTAGGCTTTAGAAGTTTTTAAAAGGATCAAAAGCCTTTGTCATAAAATTTATTTAAATTATATAGGTATAATTAATATAAATAAATGAGTCTGTTTGTTCTCAGGCTTAAAAAAAAGAATCAAGGAATTTTTTCAAAAAATATATGACTCGAAGAAATAATTATTAATTCTCCGAATTGGAGATATATCGTGAACTCTTCATCTAATTCTTTCACTTCTTAATCCACTATAAGCTTCGTTTCTCGTCTTATTAATGTTCTTAACAAAGACTTTTGTTGTTTTTGTAGACTCAAAAAACCCAGAACGAGGAATGAATGATCAGCAAATTGAAATTCAGTTCAGCTCTACAGGCGTAGGTGGCGGAACAGGGATATATGAAAAGTTTTCTTTTTTTTTTTACATGTAGGTATGAGTTTTTGGTTTGGATAAAGTTATTAAATAAAATAAAAGTCTTTTTTTGGTAAAGATAGGAAAAATTTTGATGAATATTATTCAGATATTTTTTTACCCTATTTAACTAACATTCCTCTTGTCATTTTATTAAATTAATTTTTAATTTCTATTTAGATAAATTTTTTTTTTTGGTAAGATCATATTTACTGAATATCTAATAGGAATATTTTATATTGCTGTTAATTATAGTTGGAACAAAGCAGAAAAGACTGCGGTGGGTGGACTGAGGTTTCTCAGTGTCGGATTTCTTGAAAACAGAACGCGAGTAGCCTGTTTCCAGCCAGGTATAGAGTAAGAGTCTTTTCACACCAATATGTGTGTGTTTAACTAATCTTTTTTTTTTTTTCATAAGAAATTATTTTGAGACCTACTCGGTTCAAAGAATATATTAGAAGACGAAAATAAATACCAATTAAGGTATATTTTAAAGTTTCAAATATTCCCAGACCACCTTTCTTTTTAAAAAAGGAACATCTTTTCTTTCTTTATTTGGATTAAGGCAAAAAAAAAGGTTCTTGTTCGAAATAAAAAAAGAAACAGATTCACTGATTATTTAAGAAAGATATGTCTATATTTGTTCTTTTATAATATTGTAATAAAAGCTGAATCAATTCATATTTGAATATAAGAAAGATACCATATATCAAAGTTAGATAGTAAAAACAAGAAGAATATTTTTTATATTCTACCTCAAAATATTCATTAATAAAGGGATATTTTGATAATGAGCCATGCAGAGGTCAAAGTTCTTAAATTACAAATACAATAGTTAAAATACAAAGAGCGGAGAAATTTTATTTTTATTATAAAAAGGATCGTGTCCATTGGTACAGGTGGAGGTCTTGCCTCACTGTTCGACCTTCAGGTTAATGGTTCGATTCCCGTCCTGAGCAACAAAAATTTATTTATATTATATTGGCTATCACTTAATAAAAATATATAAAGACAGAGCCTAATGGCTTCAAATGCCGAAAAGACTTAAAAATGAAATAATTTTAAATTTTATTTTAGAAGACTGAAATAAATACCAATTATATGATACCAAAGTCATAATTAAAAAAATTGTCTATCACATGATGAGAATACTATTAAAGCATATCTAACTAATATATTATAAAATAACTCTAAATCTAATTTGATAATAAAAGGAGACTGACTAGTTTTTTTTTTTTTTTTAAGTCTTTTTCGGTATCTGAGACCATTTAAGTAAACTCTGTCGATATTTATTTAAATCATTTGATATCCAATACAATTTAAATAAATTTTTGTCGATTTAAACGGGAAGCGAACATTGGCACGCCAGCTCTCTACCTCTGAACCAAGAGTCAGGGTGACTTGATGGTTAATAATGAGTAAGAGATGCAGGAAGAAAAAATTAAAATAAAGCAAGAACTTAGATTTTGATGTCTTTATTTATTTATTTATTTTTGAAAAATTGTCGACAGTTTCAGCCTTCAGTACAATTTTATCCTATCATTTCAAAGCAATTCAAAATATATACATTTTTTGAATTGATTTTTTTTCATCGAGATAGTGAGTAATGAATCATCAATGGAAAACAAAAACCGAAACTGACGACAATTGTTCTTAAATAAATAAATAATAATCTCAAAATTTGTTTTTGCTTTATTTTAATTTTCGCTTCCTGCATCTCTTAATCATAAAATATATTTTTTTATATATTAAAAGCTAGGAATTTTGTTACTAAAATTTAATGAAATTCCAAACTTAGACTTAACAACTTTGGTTTCTGATCGTCAAAAATAATGAAATTTTAATAAATATTATTTTGAGATGGTATCCTATTTGATGATCATATTTCTTATGTGGGGCTTTTTCTTTATTCACAAAAGGTCAATCTTTGTATCAGCTAAAACCCGTCTGTGTAGCCGATCTTCAATAAAAAATTTTTTTTATTATTTACTTAGAAATTTGATCCAAAATATTTCTGGAATTGAGACTTCAGTTGACAATAATGAATAAGTGCATCCGATTTAAAATAAGACTTTAAATAATAAATGGCAGTCCTTTCATCTCTCCAATCATCAGAAGGCAAGGCGTGAGATGGGGCGACCTGTTAACCTGAGTCACATCTTTATTTTATCCTACTAACCCTTCAGGCGCTATTAATTAAGGAGAAAAAGAAAAAGAGATGTCAATAGTGATTTTATTGGTGGTCTAGTGCAAAGGAAGCACTATGCCCCGGATAGGCTGGAGATCCAGAGTTCGATTCCCAAGCCCAGGGGATACCAGTTCCACCAGTTTTTTTTAGTGAAATTCTTCTTCATCAAGATATTACTTGTAATTAAAAATTTTCCACTAACGAACTTAGACATAGTGGGTACATTGTTACTTCTTCATTAAACCAAATATACAATAATTCCAGTGGTTCTCTTCTCATCCTAATGGATACAATTTATTTTAATTATATCCAATTACAATAATTTAAATAAATACGGTCGAAAACGTCTTTCAATTTTTTGAAGCGAATCTTTGATAGAATCAAATCACAAATGACTTTAATATGAAAAGGAATTAAAATTCCTTGACTTCCTTCTCAATTCATGATCTTTCCATCCATCATTTTAACTGTTATCTGACACATGTGATGCTCGAATTTCTTATTCTTTTATTCCTTTTTCAATTTAAATTTCAAATATTACAAAAAATAATTTTTTTTTCTTTTGTAACGCAATATCGAAAGGAATTTATTATCGTCGATTTCGCGCCTGTTTTTTTTTTTTTTGTCCACTCATTGAAAGGTAATCAATCTCTTTTTTGACAATTATTAAGGCCACCAGATGGCTCTAGTGTGCGATGGCATCAATCATCGATGATGGTCATCAACTTAGCGAGTCTAATTAGTTAGGCAGCCAACAGATAGAAAGAAGGGGATGTGGGTGTCGTGGTTACGAATATTCATAAATTCTAGTTCAATTATAGAGGGAAATTTTCTGGAAATGTCAAAAAGAACCTAAGTGGATTATGGATGATTTCATATTACTATTATTATAACTAGTAGCAAAGCTGCTATTCATAATATTTGAAAACCAAATCCATGTTACTGGCCAATACATGCCAAAAACTAATCATATAATATTCTAATGTTCTGATTCAATTAAGACCAAACTGGGTGAGTAGATTTCTGCCAAAAACTAATCATAATCAGTTCTCTTTGGATATAAACTATATTAAATATATAATTTCTTTTTTTTTTTCATAATTAGAAAGAACTTTCTTTTACTTATATTTGAAATATGTAGTGAGAAAGTATTATGATCGCAAAAAAAAAATCGATGTCTAAATTTCAACGGAATCTCTCTGTGTGTGTGAATAAAATTTCTCAAAGACGAAAAGAGATTCGAAGCTTTTATATCATTTTCCACCCCCAAATAGTGTCAGTTAAGGATTTTAATAATCCCATAGAAAAGATAGGACAATTTGTTGCCATGGTAATTAAATTTGAAAATTTTTAGTTCTTATGTTTGATAATAAACGAAATTTAATTGCCAATTTTTTTTTTAAAGTCTTTTTCAGCATCTGAGGTCATTTAGACCCTTTCTTTTATTTATATTAATTGTTAGCCAATATAAAATAAATAAATTTTTGTCGCTTAGACATATGTTTGCTTAATTCATAAGAGCATTGCATAAGGGTTGATATAGAGTGTAGGTTTTATAAGATAACAGAAATGCATATTCCCATATTTACTTATCCGGGACAATACTCTCTAATATGCGTGTGGCAGTTTGAAAACTATAGTAGTTTAACTTTTAAATAAAAAAATATGTATTGTATTTTTGTAATTTTATAATTGGAAATTAAATGAATATTTCAGCAGAAATAGATCAGAATCAGAATCACTTAAGTGAGTAATTTCTTTTTGAAACCTTGACATCAGAAAAACTCTTCTCTTTTTATTTCCTATTCATTATAAATGCAAACACTCAACATTTGGATGCCCTCCCCTCCAACATACATATTTAATTAATCGAATAGAAGATTAAAAAAATATAGCATATTTATTTTTAATTAATATCTTATATTAGATTTGCATTAAAAATACTAGCCAAAGGAGCCAGCAAAAATTTACATACATTATTAAATAATTCAGTTCTTTTTTTCATCCTATAAGGTAGTATAATACCAAGAAGTATTATGGCTAAAAATAAAATAGAGATCTCTGATAGTCGGGACGATATTGTGATGACCATTCCATTAAAAATCAACTCAAGAAATGGTTTAATAAATTATCTAATAAACCTTGATGAAAGTGAAAAGACGTCAGTTCTTATAGATTTCGAAAATAAATTAACCATAATTGATTCTACCAACAGAGTTAGGCAAGTATTTCAAATACCTTTCGACTTCTCTCCCTCAATTTTTAAAATATAGTTAAAATTTAATTTACAAAATTTATTAAAATTTAAAAGAAGACAATTGAAATACTTGCCTAACTCTGTCTAGAAACATAAATTAAATTACTATTAAATCTACTTTTCTATACACCTCCCTTAGTAAAAAACAAAACGATAGTTATCTCATAAAATTTGACAATCAAATGGAATAAATATTCCATAACACTTTAATAGGAAAAAGTAGCTTATAAATTAATAATTAAAGGCATAAAAATCCTCAAGTCCTAACAAATTAAAATCATTCCCCGGTTGATTACCCCCTATCGTGCACTGTTGGCACACACCAATTCCCATCACCAGTTTTGGGCTCAATGGCCCATTATTGCTGGACTTTTTTTTTGGAGTGAGAGGCTCTTCACTTCTACTCCCCTTCTCCCTTCCTTCCTTCAAGTACCTTATAATTTTTTTTTTTTTTGAGGGAAAAGCCTTAAATTAAAGGCTTAAAAACCCTCAATCCTAACAAAAAAATCATTCCCCGGATGGTTACCCCAGGAGTATCGTGCACTGATGCACACACTATTCCCTATCGGGTTCTCTGACCCATTCCCGGTATCTCCCCCCCCAAATCCAAGTTCCCTGTTCCCCGTTCCCTGGTCCGACAATCAAGCTTATAAAATTTATTTATTCCTAGATAAATGAAAAATAAGCTTTTAATTTTGAAGAGTTTTAAGAGCATATTTATTGCCTGGTAAATTTACAATAATTATTTATTATAAAAAATTATAACGTTTTTCTAATAGAACGTCAAAACATTAGTGAATTATATTATTTATTTACTTACTATTACTTTATGTGAAATTCTGAGACGCTCACCTGGAACAAAAGAAATCCTTTAGTTTTAAATATTTTAAATTTTATCAATCTAGTTTTATTTTTAATGAAAATAAAAAAGACCGGAGGGCTAATTTGAAGAAAAATATTTATTTGTAAAACAAATAGACATTCTACCGGTTATCTTTCAAATTGGACACTTCTGTCGCACTATTATGCTGTAGAAAGGATTTAAAATGTGTAGTCTTAGAAGACAAAAATTTATTTGCTTTTTTTCGAATTAACGGAGGGAGAAATTTCTATCAATAATATATAGTATACAGAAATACTTTTTTTACACTCTACTTTAATTTATCAATTCGGATCTAATTTCCCAGAATAATTTTTCGTTATTATTATTAAACTTTTTATTAGTTATTTACGACCTGCTTAGAGGCACAAGACCTCGGTGGCTAGGTCCAATCAAACACAAATACAAATTTATAAATTACATAACACAAAACAACAAACAATTAACAAACCAAATACAAAAAATACAAGGAAAAAAATAGAAATGTTTGGTCATTTACAAATAACATGTTCATACATCGAAATGATAACAAAGGACCATATGAAGTTTAAACTTTTGCTACTTGTTATTAAATATAGCATATTTTTTATACTCATTATTAAAATAATTAATTTGAAACCAATCTTTTAAGAATTGGTAGAATAAAAAGAGAAAAGATTTCATTTATTGGGTCGGTTTGGGATACTCTTCAATAGCCATACATCTATGAGCACCATTTGAAGTTACTTTATTTTCTATCTCTTTTTCCTAATGTACACTCAGCTCCTATCCGTATCACAAATAAGTAAACAAGCTCTATCTTTAATTTCGTCTTAATTAATAATTAGGAGAGCTATATAAAAAATAGTAAATTTCATATTATGGTAAAGATTATGAAATTTGGTTATTTTGGTTTTCATATACATCTTTTATTTATCTATTAAGATGAAACAAAAGATAGAGTTTGTTTGCTTATTTTTGATAAGCTAATAATACTCTATTTCCATTTTGTCTCTTCTATCCAAACTAATCTCTCTGTTTGAAGAGGTTTTTTTTTTAGCCTACTCAAAAAGAGTGAAAGGAGTACGGCCTTTTTTTTTTTTTTTTATAAAGCTGCCTGGGATCTAATCTGGTGGAATTCCATGTTCTCATCAAAATTGATAATCGAGGATTTGTTTGTATTTAAAAAAAAAACTCGGCCTGTTAGTCTTTTATGAATTCTCTATTGCAAATGGAATGCAAATGTAGTACATTATACATACTATATGAGTTTGATATAAATAGACATTAAATTGTTAATTTACTGTTTTTTAGTTTTTATTATTTATTTATTTTTTTATTTGCTTTAAATATATATAAGGGTAATTAGAGAAAATGTCTCTTTGTATTTTTTATTTTTATAAATAAACAAATATCAGAGTATCAATTTTAATAAAATATAGAACTGAAATTTCAATTTTAGATTCGTACATTTATGTTTTAATTATTTAAATAAGTTTAATTATTAATTATCAACTTTAAAATAAAAAAATATCAAAGACCAAATAAAAGGATTTATATCCAATTAGTTTAAATCGGTGTAGGCGATTTTTTGTTTATAATTTACACACACAAAAAAAAAAATATAATAAATTAGGTTGGTTTTTCAAAAGAGGAAAAAATCGTCTGCAAAGAACATTAACAAAAACAACAACAACAACATCAGTTGATTAATTATATCAGCAGCGTTTTACAACCAGAGAACATCTGGTTTATTTAAATTTATATTTAAATGGAAATAATTTTTAATTTAGGTAAAAGAGAAAGAACAAGCATTCCGCCTCTATTTACCCAAATATTCTAACAATTTTGGTGATTGCATGTTATTCAAGTAACAGCGCAAAACTTTAGCAAATATATGTTTATAATAAAAAATAATTGAATTCTAAAAATTTTCTAAATACCTGCTTTCAATTAAGGTTCATCATCAATTTGTAACGTAGGCATGCTTGTGAGAAATTACACAATGCTCAAATGGTAAACATCGAAATTGTGGAACTGACAAATTGATTATTTTTTCTCTTTGATAGTGATAAAAGTTCGTTTGCTTGTTTTCTGGAAAGTAGGCAAACAAAAATGATTTATGCACCACTTCGTATTAGAGACAAAGAAACACTAAGCTGTCTTATGATTGACTTGAGACTTCATGGTGGGAGCATCTTTTAATCTTCACAGTTTTTAAAAGGGAATAATATTTTAGACTGAAGCAGTTATACTCAATTGTTTGAAATGTCAAGCGGATCTTAAATTCGTCAAAAATTTCGAAAAATTGAATCTAAAACATCTCATTATATATTTTAATGAAATATCTAATCAGTCAAAAATTAGCAAAAATATTTTCATATATACCATCTGTTAATTTGAGAAATAGACAAATTGGTCTTATTAGTGAATTATATGACCTACACAAAAAGAAGAATAAGAAAGCCAATTAATTATATGAAAAAGGCTAAGAAATTTTCCATCTTGTCTTTTTAGGGAGTTCGTCGTATTATTAACTAGTAAGAGCAATCTGAAGATAATTAGTTGTCTATTTCTCAGTTTAAATGATGATATCTTTCTTTGGTAGTTAGTATAAGTATCAGTGCGGTAAGTGACCATTTAAGGAGAGGTCGCCTTAAATAGCTGTAAAATTAGTTTTTTTTCAATTTTCAAAAAAAATAGATTACATCTTTTTTTATAAATATATAGTTCAAACAATAAAAAATTGTATTTAAGTTAATCTGGGGCAACCAGGCTTGAAGAAATAAATCTGTATTCAGAGGTATTTGTTGTTAAATAAAAATTTCCTCCAAAATACCTCCCAAAAAAAAAATTTATTTTTTCAGTGAAAATTTTTATTAATTTATCACAAAGATACAAAATTTTAAAAACTTAAATTAATATACTTCGGACTGAATATAAAAGCTCAGTGGGCGACATGCGGCCTGCGGATCGTAAGTTGTCTTTTCTATGTCTGGACTACAGTATAACTCTCCCCATCTTTCTTCCTTCTAAATACTTCTAATTATAATGAAATTTTTTAGTTTTAAATAAAATAAAACCAATCTAAAATTCTTTAAATTGACCAGTTAACTTAATATGTCCAATCAATAAATTGCACAAATGTCTTTCAAAAATACACGTTGGCAATTTTATTTGACGAAGGAAATAAAAAAAATAAAAAAGTAAGAGGAAGAAGAAAGAAATAACAAAAGGAACGAAGGAACACTTGATAGATCTTCTTGAGTTCTCCTCTCTTTCCCCAGTTGGGACTCTAATCACTTGACCTTGGAACAAATGGATCAAACCAATTGGAGAACAGAATTCCGATAGCACATGTTATTTATCAACATTTCTCTCTTTCTACCCTCCTTTAAAACATCTTCCTTCTTAATGGGTTATTATAATTAATTACTTTAGAAAATGATTGATAGTCAATTTGAATTGCAAATTTCTTGGCATCCGAAGATTATTGTTATTAAAATTTTATGATCATTTATTTTGTCCTTAGTGATTACAAGCATCATCATTCCTATTCAGGCTTTGAATTGAGAAGTATTTGCAAATAAAGGATTAACATCCTTTTTTTTTTTTTTTTTTTTTTGGGAAATCAACAAAATTATTTTTGTGAAGGATAAATAAAAATAAAAGCAGAGGAAAGCCATTGATATTTACTACTACAAAAAATATTGTAAACTCTAAATACCCTCTCTAGCCACAAAGAATATAAAAAAGAAAAAAAATTAATCAAACATAATAATCCTTTTCTCCTATATTATTTTTTAATTCTTGTACTCTTTTTAATTACTTTATTACATTACATTACATTGTAACCTATAATAATAATTTAATTTAATTTTGCGAATTATCATTTACTCTTTAGTAAATAAAAATATTTTACTAGTTTCATAACTATTTAAGTCTATCTCATTTTATATTTGAGAATAATACGCTTGTCAGATTTTATATTCATTGTCTTGTTCTTGTTGAAAGGGGACATAAATTTCAATCTTATTAAATAAATATAATTAAGCAAAGTTTTTCAATTTTAAAATAGGAAATTTAACTTAAAT
>JAAAKE020158713.1:0-12183 GCA_010014785.2 Anisolabis maritima
ATCGAATTATTCAAAACTTGTACCCATAGTAACAAGTTTATTCATTGAAATGTCTCTTCTTATTCCCTCGCTTCCAAGTTGTATTTATCCACGTAAGGGGTTATCTTTCAATCTTGTATTTCACATTTAAAAAATTAAAAAAAACGAATATAATAATAATAATAGAGCAAAATGGTGTCAGTTTTAAGTACTGTCGATACAGGACATGAAGATATGATCCATGATGCTGAAATGGATTATTATGGATTACAACTTGCAACATGTTCTTCCGATCATTCAGTCAAAATTTATGATATTAAAAATGGAACTCAAACTTTAACAGCGGATTTAAAAGGGCATTACGGACCTGTCTGGCAAGTAGCATGGGCCCATCCTAAATATGGAAATCTTCTCGCCTCATGTTCATATGACAGGAAGGTGATTATTTGGAAAGAAGCTGGAGGTTGGACCAAATTGTTAGAAAATTGCCATCATGATTCTTCTGTTAATTCCATTGCATGGGCACCACATGAATTTGGATTGATTTTAGCCTGTGCAAGCTCTGATGGTTCGATTTCTATACTTACCAATAATCCAGAAGGCGGTAATTGGGAGGTGAAGAAAATCCCAGGCGCTCATACAATTGGATGCAATGCGATTAGTTGGTGTCCGGCAACAACACCCAATGAGGCATTTGACGCTAATGCTCCAAATCGAGGAGGTGGTCAAGTCAAACGACTTGTTACTGGCGGGTGTGATAACTTAGTCAAAATATGGAAAGAAGAAGGCGATCAATGGGTAGAGGAAGCTAAACTGGATGTTCATTCTGATTGGGTTCGTGATGTCGCCTGGGCTCCTTCGATCGGACTTCCCCGAAGTACGATTGCCAGCTGCTCTCAAGATCGACGAGTAATCATCTGGACCAGTGATGATAATATTAATTGGAACCCTACAGTTTTACATACATTTGATGATGTTGTGTGGAATGTCAGTTGGTCCCTTTCAGGCAACATCTTAGCTGTTTCGGGAGGTGATAATAAAGTCAGTTTATGGCGAGAAAATATCGAAGGACAGTGGAATCTAATCAGTGAAGTAAGCAAAGGACAAGGACAAATGGCAGGTAGCGAACAAAGAGCTCTTTAAATATAATTATTTTCTTTAATTTTTTTTTAAATAAAAATATTTTCAAAAATAAAGTTATTGTTTTTAAAATTACTCATTCTAATAAAAATTACAATTTATTTTTAAATGAATGTAAATTATTCCAAATAAAAAAAATAAATAATTTAAAAACTATTTTTTTTTTCATTATCACAGATTTGAATTCGAATTTAGAGAAATGATTTGAAATAATTAATTTTAGCATTTATCTTTATGTGTAATTTGGTTTGGTCCCTATAAAAGGGAAAGAAATACCCATGTTAAGGTTTCCATAACATAGGATCAAATCATATTTAAACTAAAGATAAAAGAAGCGAAATATAGTTGATTTTGAAATCGGCCCTAATTATTAGTGACATCACAACTCAGAGGAGGTAATGAATTTTGTTTAACACTAATATATTTTTAAACTTCCGTTATTATTTATTTTATCCTCTGATAAAGGAGGCCTCCACGATTAATTTCTCCCAAATAACTCATCATTTAATTTACCCAATAATTTAACTTTGTTTTTCCCGAAAATTCGAATTGATTTTCTGTGAGGACTAGATATTAATTTGTGGTAATTGTACTGTATATAAACTCGGGGCAAATATAATATCACGTTTAATCGCAGTCGCTGCATGTTCCATTTTTTGCTCTACCGTAGGATTCCCTATATGACGAGCAGCTTCTTTAACATCTCTTAGAGTCTCATGAAGTTGTTGGATACATCGTACAATCAAACCTTCGTGAACATCAGTTAGGTTCATAATATTTGAAAATGGCTAAAAACCACATCAAATCATTAGTGACAATTTAAAGATAATATGATGACTAGATTAAATATTTCACAAGCAAATGATAATGTTGCCTTAGGGAAATTCTGATTTTTAAAACATTTCAGTTATTATTCAAGAGACATCTTCAATTGAAATGAGAATTAATTATTAATGTGTAAGTTATAGAGCAAAAAAAAATTTCTGGAAATTTGAAATATCCTAAACCATGTATATATATTTACTCTTAGACCACCAGGATTTTTATGCGTTTTAGAAAATTCCCAAGATTCTTCCTTTTTTCTCTTTTTGTTTGTGAAATATAATCATCCACAACCCAAATTACCTCGTTTTTAGCCCAGGCATACACTACTTCGGCCAATCCGAAATTGATGGCCTTTTCATCTGCAATTCCATCTTGTACAACATTGAATAATTTTTCTGCTTTTTCAATTTCTTCCGATACTTTTGTAATGGCTTCCATGGGCTTAAAGAGAATAATATAATTAATATTTTATAAATATTTATATTTTTGAATAGTGGAGATATCCATTTCAAAAAATAACTAATGAATTTTCTTGTGAATCAAAAAAATGGAAAATGGTAAAAGTCCTCTTCGCTTATTAGGTCTCATTTTCTTTTATTTACTTTAAAAAAGTTTACCTAAACTCTTTTCATAATAATATTTTTTAAAGATAAATTATGAAATTTTCATTTTACCTTCTTCATAGTCTTAGGTAGTACAGGTTCAACATTTGTTTTATTTTGAAAAACTAAGCATGATAAAAGTGCAGCAATCTCAGCAGGTTCTAAATTCGTTAAAATATCTCCAAAAACAAGTTCAGTAATGATAAGTTCATGCCTCCGCATATTACAAGCCACTTGGCCTTTTAGCTCGACTGAAATAAATAAATAAATAATTAATAAATTTTATTTAATAATTATAAGATAATACAAACTTATAAATGAATGTTCAAAAACACTTTTAGTGGAAGGCAGTTAAAAAATATTTACAAAAAAAAATTATTCCCATGATATATCCTAGCCGCATTTTCAAAAATTTTTCTCATCTTAAATCTATATCATCTTCTTCCCAACTTGTAACAAAATTAATGGTTATTGTCAATTTATTTCTTTGTATTTTTTGCGTTCTAGATTCTTTCTTCCTCAAAGAAACATAGATTTAACTATATATATATATATATATATATTTATGCGTTTTAGAAAATTCCCAAGATTCTTCCTTTTTTCTCTTTTTGTTTGTGAAATATAATCATCCAGAACCCAAATTACCTCGTTTTTAGCCCAGGCATACACTACTTCGTATATATATATATATATTTTTTTTTTAACTACTTTTTCCATTATTAAGAGATAATTTATTATTATATATATATTCCATTCTAATCACTCTACACATTGATTTCTATTTCCTATTTACGTTGTGAATATGGGTAACTTCAGAAAGTTTAAAAAAAGCCCCGATTTTTTTATTCATCATTCTGGTTAATTAAATAATCACCTGTATTTGTTTCAGTGATGTATTTAAGATGTTGAAGAACCTTAATACGACTTTCATAATCAGAATAAAGACTTAGGGCTTTATCCGATTGCAAATATTGTAAATTTTCTCTTTGTTTTAATAAGTCCATATGATGAAAAACTTCTTCAAACTAACAAAAAAAGTTTATTTAAATAAATCATTAAGTTTTTATATAGAAAATAGAAATAAAGAAAAGAATAGGAAATTTTTATACCAGATCTTCAAAATTTGCAATGGCAACATAAGGAGAATTAATTAATTGGTGTCTTAAATTGCACATGGTTTCAAGATTTTGGATGATGTCAATAGTTTTTACAGGTAAATCTTTAGATAGGTCGACCCAATTCGGAGGTTCTTCTCGTACTTTCATCGTAAGTTGAGTTAATTCCTGAATTGCCGATGCACAAGTCTGGCCAGGAGGATTATCCCTATAAATTTAAATATTTTTTTCAGTTTTTTAAAACGAAATTATCTATACTGGTATATCTATAAACACTAACTTTTCCAAAAAAAAAAAAAAAAAAACTAATGTGAAGATCCATGAAAATTAAGTGTAATTTATTCTTAAAAATATTTAATTGTTATTTAAAAAAGGTTTTTTTTATAAAAAATGAAAATATAAAAAAATTTTAGAATATATAATATCAATTGAAATAAACTTCATACCTGTTACTAGCGATGTAAACTTTTAAAAACACAGAAGACAAGTTATTATATTATATATATATTAGCTGTTCTTTCTGTTCGTTTTTTATCACGAATTCTAAAAGTTAATAAATTTTGATGAAATTTTACATAAAATCGGTATAAAAAAACCATTTTATACAGAAAAATATCCTGTTTTTCTACCAAAATTCATACAGTGATCACTTATTAATACATGTTTATTATAGTTATGAAATTGAATGTAAAAAACGGCGGTAATATCATTTTTCTGAATCGGTACAATAAAATACATATATAATCATGACATTTCTTGAACCAAATCATTTTGGAAAGAGATATTCTTTGCAAAACAAAAGATTAATATATTTTTTAGGCAAAAAACAGTATATTATTAAGTTATTTAAAAAAAGGCAGTTTGCACTAATTCAGAAAATTACCGATTTTTGTTCCAATTCCAAGTCGACTATAATATAATATAATATTATCCAAAGGGATCTCCTTATAAATTTTCTTATAGAAAATAAAATAAAATCTGTATAAAATTGTTTTTATATAGATTTTATGCTAAAATTTCATAAAAATTTATTGATTTTCAGAATTAAATGAAAAAAAGAACATAAATAAATATTAAAATAAAATAATATGAATAATTGCTTATGATTTTTTTTAACATTTTGGAAAAGGTTTCTTCTTCACTCACTAGTAACAGATATTAGGTATATTTTGTACTATTTGATGTTTGACAAAGGCTAAACTCTGTCAGAAATGGGAAAAAAAGTTAAACTAAAGTGTAATTGTTTAAATACCTGAATCTAGGAATTTGTCGATTTTCCCAATCTCTAATAATTGTTTCACTATTTATTTTAAATGGTCGCATATTTGAGACTTCGAAGATATCGGCAGCTTTTACAGAGAGAATTGTATGTCCTCCTATTCCTTCAGGAATAAATACTTTCCTCCAATTAGCTATGGCCAACATTTTATACCAATCATTCTTTAATTTTGATTTCTCTTTAGTATCATTTAATTCATTTTTACTTTTTTGTTCGACATTGTTTAAAACTAATACCTAAAATAAGATATTGATAAGACTATATTATTACAAAATGATAAAAGTATGAGGCTTCACTGTTTTCATTTGCAAATTCTTAATATCTGATTTACCTTAAATATTGGTTCCTTTGATTTTGTATCTACTGAGAGTAAAATGCCAAGTTTGTTCACATGATGCTCAAATGTGACAAGTAGAATAGCACCAGGTACAAGAAGTTTAGTAGCGCTAATGTGTGCTAACATAAAAGGCCGTAACTCACGCCAGGCTTTTAAATAAATATCTGCCATTCTGAAGAATTCTTCTAAGTCTTCAATATGTGGCCCATGAACTCGTTTTCGATCATTCATTGTAATTTGATATTCAACATCAAGTAATTTCTTCCTATGAGTTGCTTGACTACTTAAATGACGAACCTAACAATTAAAATTTTTTATTAATATAATTTAAATAAGAATTCCAAAATCCAATTTTTAGAGGCGATCAAAGTAAAAAAAATTTTTATAAGGGAATGCAAAATATTAAAATGGAATTGAATTATGTGTTTCGTTTATGAAAGCAGGAATCTGGCTGGGTAGTGAATGCAAAAAAACAATTGAAAAATCCACATAGGAATAAAATTTGCTTGGTAATGGAAGGTATCCCATATTTAATTAATTTCTAAAATTATCCACTAGTGAAAATCTTCTTAGTAAATTTTTTTTTTTGGAAAGCATAAGGTCCAACGGGCCTATAATGACCAGTGGTCACATGCAACCAGGAAGAACAGAAGTAAGAGAGAGAGAGTGAGGAAAGGGGCTTGTTGAGGTTGGATTTGAAAGTTTGAAGATTTTAAGTTTTAAGGCAGATAGTAATGGGGAAGTTGGGACGATGACTCCATTGTAATGCGGACAATTGTCGCTTCGGGAGGAATGATGGATTTTAATTTGGCAAAACATCGACCATGGTAATTAAAATCTGTAAAAGTATCAATGCAGAGACATTTCTTCTGTGCTCGAGTGGCTGCAAGTGGCAATAAGAGACTCATCTGGGAACAGTCTCACCGCACGCCTTTGAATAGCGTCAAGTGGAGAAGGAGAATGCTGAGAAGAATTTCTCCATATTCAAGGTACAGACGAATCTGAACCTTATATAGAGTTAGAAGTTGGTGAAGAAAAACTACTGCTTGGATCTCAAAACCAAACAATAGATTTGGCGACTCAGCAATATGGTTATTCCAGAAAAGATCCGAAGCAATCGTCACACACAGAACAGAAAGCGAGTCTCTGAACTCAAGATTATTAACTCTCTAGGCGACGGATGGGCACGTTTAATCTTTCATTAGGAAATTAGGCAACATTTGTGTTTTCTTGGGCTTAATCTGACGAGATTACGGGATCCCCATTTCTCCAAGATGTCGAGGTCATTAATATAATAGAAGACACAATATCCTGACGATTGAGCTTTGAAGAAACTCCCACCCATCTAATTAAGTGTACTTAGAGGACTATCGTCCATAAAACAATGAATGAAATTAGTCTGTCAGGAGGTCATTGATGTACATAAAAAATAGGGTCGTAGAAAGGACCGAACTTTGGGGGACTGCAACATTGATTATATGAGGATCAAAAGTAACTCCGTCGATGAGAAGGGATATTTTTCGATCAGTTCTGATCCACAAACAAAGATCCGAAGAGAGGCCAAAGATTGGGAGACCATACCTGGTCAAAAACCTTCGAGATGCCAAGTACAGTCCCAATGGTTTCACCTTTTTCATCAAAGCCTTTGTTCCGAGATGAGTGACATAGATTAAAATGTATTCAGTTGAGCAACTATTCCCAAGCCATAATGCCCATCATTTAGAAAGTCGCAGGACTCAAAATGGGTCAAGATTTGGATGTTCAGTGATTTCCATAATTGAACAAACGCTATCTTTTCTTCGCCTTTAGATATAGTTAATAAATAAACATCAAAACTATTCCATCTATGTTTAACCAATTATGAAATTTACTATTATATTTTTGGATATTGTATAATTGGATATTTTTACTCTTATTTATTTCTTAAAAAGCATTCATCAAAATAACATTTCTTCAAATTATTAATTAGTTTACCTCTTTAAACGAGTGAGTCATCATCCCTTCGACTGAAATTTTCTCAACTCGTAGAAGACTTAAAATCATAGGATAGGAAAGTCGAAATTGTGAAGTTAGAACATCGGGCTTTCCTAAAAAATGTATAAACCATAGTTAAAGAGAAAACATTGTTTATTTAATTTGCGAAAACTTTAATTTGAAAAATTTAAAGAATCAAATTTATATTTATGCTATAACAATTACATATTAATTACCTTGCATCACATTCTGAAAATCAACAAGCGGAGATATTTTGTGTTTACAAAGTAAAATCACAGTTCCTGTCGTGTCCAAACCTCGACGTCCCGCTCGTCCTGCCATTTGAATATATTCTGCAGGATTAAATATTCGTTTAGTGATTCCATCAAATTTTTGAATTGAATCAAAAACCACTGTTCGGGCAGGCATATTTACACCCATAGCAAATGTTTCCGTTGCAAAAAGTAACTATAAAAAATTAATTTATTTGATATTTTTTTGAAATATTTGAAAATTTGTTAAAAAATTCAAAAATTAATAGTGAAAATAGTTATTAAAATAAATGTTAGAAACAGACCTTTACGAAACCTTTTTGAAATAACATTTCAACAATTTCTTTAAGAATAGGCAATATCCCACTGTGGTGGACCCCAATTCCTCTCTTAAGTAGATCTCGCATTTGAATCACCTAAAAAAGGGGAATGATTATGAGCCAAATTACTTTTAAAAGCAACCACACTGTGTTTTATTATTATCATGAAAATGTGAGCCGAATGTGACCATTTGGCTTATTTTATGTTGATTCTATTCTGTAATAGTAATATTACCTGAGGTAATAATTGATCAGTTTCTTTGAGACGTTGAATACAAGTTTCATAAAAATGATGAATCGAACTTTTTTCTTTAGCTGTTGTAAAATCAATAGAACTTAAGGCAGAAGCATTTTGATCGCATCTCTTCCGAGAGAGAGTAAAAGCAACAACTGGAAGACGTTCTTCTTTGCGAAGATGATCAATAAAATCAATCCATAAAGTTTTTTCTTGTTTTGCAAGAATTTTGTCATTGATTCCTTTGGGGCCATATTGACGATGAGTTTTTGCTTTATCTTTGTCCTTGTCTTGCCCTTCGATTAACATTCTAGCTTCGTGATATCTGTAAATGAATAATTGAGATAATTATTCATGGAATTATTTAACATTTTATTTTATTTTTTTTTTTTACCCTTGGACATTAAATCGTCCATCAGCATCTAAAATTAGAAATCGTCGTTGTTTGTGTTTGCCTACACCTCCGACAAATATATAATGTTCAAGAGGAACAGGTCTTTTAGGTGTAGTTATGACATACATCTTTTTACGTTTGGTTTGGCCAACCCAGTTGGCAAATTCAAGTGTATTTGGTACTGTGGCACTTAGCATTACAATTTTAACATGATCTGGTAGTAAAATTAAAACTTCTTCCCAGACATGGCCTCGCTACAAAATAAACAATAACAAAATAACAATAAAAAATTAAATAAATTAAAATTAATATTCTTAATTAACCTATTTATATATTTGTTATGACCTAAATTTTCTTTTAATTATAGTTTTTGTGAAATTTTCAAATAAAAAATTTAAAAGATATTATTATTATATGTAGAAGGATGAGAAAGGACTTAAAAGAAAAGCAAACATCCTGTATTAATTTGGGAAAAAAACATTTATGACTTGTTCTCTCTGAACTAAATTTTTCTTTCTTTTTCTTTTGTGCATTTTTTTTTACAAAATGGGAGTGATGTTAATTTAATAAAAATGAATTAATAAATAAATAATTTTCAAGGACTCTTTCAAACGATTTTGACTGCTTCCCCTTGATCAAAAGCTTCAGATGCCTAAAATATTTAAATAAAAATTTTCGAAATAATTTTTTTTGTTCTACATACCTAATAATAAGCCTATGTAAATGAGGATACTAAATAAATTTATCAATTTAATAATAAGCACTTACTTCGGAATCATTAATATAATGAACTTCATCAAAGATTACAAATTCCAAATCAGGAATTATAGGACTTCCACAATAAAGCATTGAAAGTAAAATTTCAGTAGTCATAATAAGACAAGATCCATTCTGGTTAATTTGATAATCTCCAGTAATGAGTCCAACTTCTTTTTCAGGTTCTTTCAATATTGTTTTAAATGTTTCTTTAAAATCTCGAAATTTTTGATTTGATAATGCCTTTATTGGTGATGTATAAATTGTTCTAAAAAAAAAATTTTTTTAAATAAATATTCTCATTAAACATAATTAGGCTTATCTGACCAATTTACCGAGTAAGATGTTTGCAAGAGAGAGCGATAGCGTATTCGGCGACCACAGTCTTTCCTGCTGAAGTGTGTGCCGCTACAAAGACGTTATCTCCAGATTCTAATTTTATTATTGCCTGAAAAAAGTTATTTCAATAAGATAATTTTTTTTAAATTATTTGGCACTTATAAAAATTCAATAAAATTTTGGTTTTCAATTTAACTTTTTGATAATAAAATCAATAAAAGGAAAATTAAATTTTTATTGAAAACCGATTCAACTTTTCCAACTCTTATCAAATATAAGTGAAATATTTTAATGTTAAAATTAATTTTAATAATGTTTAAAAAAAATTTTCAGGAAAATAAACATCGTCCTATATTAAAAATAAGCAATTTCTTGTTTTATCTGATTTTTCCATAAAATGTTTATGAAAATAAATATATTTATATTACTTGTTTTTGAAAAGTATCCAATTCAAAAGGCCAGGTGTAAGCTGGATCTGGTACTAAATCTTTAAAATTATGTATGGGATTTGAAATATCAACTTCCTCTGCCCATTCAAAATTTTGTCTTCTTTTTGAAGGATTTGTTATATTTAATACCGGAATATTATCCATCTAAAATAATAGATAATTAGTTTTTTTTTGTAATTATATTTTTAATTTTGACTTTTTTTACTTTGGAAATATTCAAATTAATATCAGGATCCAGATCGAAATTTGTTTCGGTATTTTCTTTATTCTCTTCTTTATCTTTTTCGAGTTCTGGAATTTCCTTCCAGATATTCATTAGAGCTTGTTCCTCTTGTAAAACATTCATTAAATTTACAACGGGTAGAGATTCTGAAGATTTTGAGTTTTCTTTTGAATCGGATGATTTATATGCAACATTGGGAGAAATAGGTGTTGATCCATCAGCTAGAAAGTCGATTCCTTTACTAAATCCGGGAGGAATTACTAATAAATCTGAAAATGAAAAACTAAATATTATAAAAATTAGGAGATGATTAATTAGCTATTATTTTATTACACTGTACAAAAATTCTTATTCTAATAATTTTGTTTGTCTCCCCTTCTAAACTTCTAATGAACCATAGACATATTGAAATTGGGACCACATTTACGTGGGGAGCCCCACAAAAAACAGGCCCGAGCCCTATATGTTGTCTCCGCCAGGATAACTAAGAATTCTTAGACTTAGACTTTGTCCTCTATCTCTTTATCTGTTTATCTTTATAAGGTTAATTCTGTTCTACTTGAGCCTATTTGCAAAATATTTAAAAGTCGGGTCCTCTTGGATATTAAGGGCCCAAGACAAATGTCTTTTTAGCCTATGCTATAATTCGTCCTACATTTCCCCTATCTTTAAAACAATCAAAATGTCAAAGAGATGTTAACAAATTTTTACGATTCTCATGGTTCTAATGGTACCTTTATGTGTATGCATGTGTCAATTATCTTGTTCGCCTAGGGTTTTCTTAAAAGCGATTTGTCCAGATTTTAACTAAAATTGCTATTTATATGTCTTAAATGGACATTTTTTTATTTAATATCATAATTTTTAAAATTTTTTGTTTTCCCTTACCATTTTCAAAATCTATATTTTTATTCTCTACATTGTTTTGTGTAGAATTTTCTTCCAAATCTGGAAAGCCACCGGGCCAAAATGGATAATTTGAAGGACTTCCACGAATTCCATCAGTCAGGAGTCCAGGAGCTCTATTGAGAGACATTGAATTTTTTGCATTACTTCCTATATTTTTAACAGGGACCTCATGAAATTGAAGAAGTTTCCCTGTTGTAGGATCTCTTTCAACCTAAAATAATAGTTAAAAAATTGGTTAATATGCCAAAATATGTGAGCAAAGAATATATATATATATATATATATATATAATGTATATGAAATAATAGGTTGGGGAAAAAGAAATTCATTATTTTTTCGCTTTGACCACGATCGTTTTCGCACAATATTGTCGTATTTAACCCATTTCACATCCACCATCACCATCCGTTTCAGAAATGACTCGATTTGGTTCCGTTTGGCCAAGGCTTCGCAGATGGAAATTCGGTCCATCATGTTTTTTTGCGTCAATTCGTGTGGCCCCCAAAATTCTAGCACCTTTTTTAAATGGTTTATAACTGTTTTGTGGTCGATCTTCAACTCCTGGGCGATACTACGACTGCTAACATGCCGGTCTACTTCGATCATTACCATGATTTTATCGACATTTTCGACGAGGGGCTTATCTGTGCGAGATGCGTCTTTAACATCAAAATTACGGGAACGGAATCGACGAAACCAAAATTGCGCGTGATTGGCTGTGAAAGTATCGGGACCATAAACACCATTCACAATTTCAGCCCTCTGGCTTGCATTTTCACCTTTATCGAAGCAAAATGATAAAATATACCTGATTTTCTCTTTGTTAACGTCCATCTTATGCTAAATCTCGCAACTAAATTGATCAATCACAAAACTGTTAAAGAATTTTTTTAGTATGAAATGTCCCTTTTCCAACGAGAATAAGTATGAATCTATGCGATTAATACATCACGAGATTTTTTTTTAAATATATTTATTAACGGCTGTTAACAGTAGCCATCCAGCCCCATAATGTAGTACATACAATATACTATA
>JAAAKE020158724.1:0-12182 GCA_010014785.2 Anisolabis maritima
CTCTTCAATAGCGACTTTCATATTGTCACTATCAAAGTTGGTTAAACAGACACAAGTACAGAAGCTTGTCTACTGGAACTTTGCCTAGTCCCTAAATTAACAATTTGGACAAAATTTCTACTTTTAAAAATATTATCAACTAAAACTTGGCCAAGAGAATTACTATTTGATACAAATGACCAATCAACATCAGGCAAATTTAAATCCCCGCAAATGAGAATATCCTTACTATCCATAGACGTACAATTTAAAATATCTAAGTTTTCTAAAATTTTGAAATCCCGATTAGGAGATCTCTATAGCCCAATAACCATCCTACTAACACGTCCAAATTTCACATTAACCCCTAGCATTTCCTCCTGTGAATCTAAGAAATTTAGACTATTCGGAAGATAATCCCTGACCGCAATAAAAACTCTACCTCCCCTAACAGATTGCCTATCCCTCCTATAGACAACATAATCTTTAGGGAGCACCTCATTATTCGAAATCTCCTCCCGAAGCCAAGATTCCGTACCTACATAATATCTGGACCAATTAATTCTACATGCTACTCGAATTTTAGAATTTTGTTCAAAATACTCCTACAATTAAGTACTAACAATTTAAATCCCAGATTACCATTTTTTAAAATTGTCCTCTTACCCCCTCCACCTAGTTTTTTTGATACTCTAGTATACTACTATCACACCTTCCCTAACTTGTAGGAATCAGACCTATTCAAATTAATACCATTCCTTCCCAAATCCTTATAATCTCGATAACTATTCGGATTCATGAACTTGCAACCATACTGGGAACAGACACTACTTAAAATGTCATTCGCCCAATTAACCCTTCTAAAATCTACATCTCTCCTATAAACTATACCACTAAAAATTAATTTTGCCCCTTGAAATTGATTTCTAAGAGAATTAACTAACCTATCAAATTTCAACCTAAATACCTCCGGCCTAAGTTCATAAATATTCGTATCTACATGGACAAACACTAAATCCTTACCACCACCACCACCTATATAACCCTCCACCATATCTGATAACTGCTCAAACCTTATACCAGGAAAATATCAGGAACTAAATCCCCGAGCTGCGGTATAAAATGCCGAATATTTAAATAAACTATCACCTAAAATTAAAACTCTATCACCAATTCCCCTAATCCTTATCCTTGAATCTTTTGATAAAATTTCTTGACAGACATCCAGACTTACCTGATTTTGACCAATAACATTTTTAATTGAATTTAATTCTGATTAATTAATTAATCCTGAACCCGAGCTAACTCCCTCTCTAAATTATAAATTGCCTGATTAAGCCTCTCTAAACTATCATCATCTGGACAAGACGACCTATCACTGGTTCCAACACCTATAGTCCTCGTCCTAAATCTAGAATAACTACGCGTTTTAACCATTTTCGCAAAAAAAAAAAATTGTCTTATTTAAAAATGCAAGTCAAATTCGCTACGCTAAGTATTTAGTCGTTCCACCAGCAAATTGGTCCAGATTCTGACTAATTCTAGAGTAATAGAAGCAACAGGAACATTCCAATTTTTGTATTTTATGAATAACCTGTTGGATTCACAGAATTTTCTGTTTATATAGGTTTAAAACCTTATTTTTCTAGACTTGGTCGAGGTTCAATTCATTTGTCTTTTTGGTATCAAGCCTTGAAAAATTGAATGTAATTAATCAAGATCCTTTAGAAAATTTATTTAGCGTCACAAGAGTGAGGGTTCAATTTCAAACCATGATCTTCACAATTCGTTGCTGCTTATAAAACGAATTTATTAAATAATATGGCCCGTTTTAAAGTATCAAAGAATTATGTGAAGATGAAAGTGAACGACTTCTACTATCATACAAAATTATATTGACCGATGAAAAATCCAATAGAGGATGTAATGATAGAAGAACATCCACAAGAAGTTGCCACATATCTCTAATGCGGCAAAATATTAAATTAAATTTCAAAATTTTTTTGATATTAATAAAACCGCTTATCTTCTTACAAAATTATGAATGTCAGATGTGTGAACAATTTTTCTGTTCAGAAAACATAAGTGACATACATAAATTAATACTTTTAAAGGAAAACAAGGATAGTGTCCACCAATTAAATACCCATCGCAAAATTTTGTGAAAATTATTTCTGAAGGCAAACTCAAAATTTTTTCGGCTATCCCTTTTCGAAAACTACGTAGTGAAAAGGTAACCAAAAATTTGATTCGTTATTAAAAATAGTTTGGGTAGGTGATTTTGTTAAATTAGTAAATAGTCTTAGAATGATATTAGCCAGATCCAGATTGCCGAAGATTTTCTCAAAATTATATTATAAACTAGCTTTTGGAAAGACTTGCAACTTGAATCTGTTGTCTAAATTCTCCTTAACCTACGATTCAAAAATTTTACATATAATCATTTCCAATTAATATTTTAATAAATTTGAAATTATTTTTTTTATCTTTATTTTCAACTTGGATAGGGAAGTCGAAATTAATTTGTCACTGATCTTTTATCATGGCATATGCTCTTGTAGCTGTATGCAATAATATTAGTATTATATATATAAATATATAAATTATAAAATATAATTTTTAAAAGTTAAGCGGTGAGAGCCTGTATGAGAAACTTATTTAAGTTTGATTAATTTATTAAGTACAATGAATAAGACTAAAAATTATTTTTTTGCTATTATATATATTCTCTTGTAAAACTAAAAAAAATAATTATAATTTTTTATTTATTATTTATTTTATTATATCCTTAGATCTTTATCGATGATTATGGTTTTTTAGTTTGTTAATATAATAGGATCAATTAATTTTTATACATAACAATTCAAAAAGGAAATCTGAATAGCACTTATAACTGTCATTTCATTTGTAAGTATATTTATTTTTTTATATAATTAAAGTAAAGAGCAAATATTTATTAATATATCATTCTGTTTTTAAATAGGTTTCGCAAAAACTACCAAATATATAGAAAATAAATTTCAAGATGTAAAAAGGCCTGAAAAGTGGATTCCTAATTAATCTCTATTTTAAAGTACAATATTTTTAAAAGAAGTTTTCACTTCTGTGGGTATAAAATAAAAATATGTTTAAAAAAAAGGAACTATACACGACTGTTAATATTTATTCACACATAAATAACCCAGGAGTAACTTTATATGCTAAATTAAGAAAAAAAGAGTGCAAATTTAAAATTCACCAAAAAATAAGAATTTAGTTTCTAATGAATAAGAATATAGAATATTGCTTTTTATATTTTGTACAAATATAATGTTTTGTTGAATATCACATTTATCCACTAATTATTAATTTTTCATAATAACTTTGATTTTATTTTTAATGTGAATGTCTCAGAAGACACTACATCCAACCAACCCCTTCTAGATCTCAAAGGCAAACAAGCCTTGGAGACATCCATAAACATTTCAATTCGGTGAGTAGACAGATTGAGACCTCAGAGTCAACCCAAACAGAACACCAACACAACCACACCCATCCAATTCCTCCCTAGATCTCAGAGATTGCGACCCGAAAACAAACCATCACTTCCCAGGTCACCCATCTTGAAAATACTATTCCATATATATGTATATATATAAATTTCAAATTTAATTAAATTTTCCTGTTTTTTAATTTTATATATATATATATATATATATATAATTAAAAAACAGTATATTTTATATATATATATAAAATTAAAAAACAATAGTGGTTAAAAAAATTACGAGATTTCGTTAAATTTACCATGGGTGTAATTAAAAAACAGAAAAATTAATTAAATTTGGAATTTAAATAAAGAAAATTATTAAATTAAAATGTTATTTATATTCTTCAGTTTTATAAATTAAAAAAAAAATTATATTAGCCAAGACAAAAGATAGAAACAAAAAAATTTATAAATACAATTAAAGAATAGTTTTTTTTCTAATCTATTAGAAAAGTCCAAGAGAGTTTCCAGATTCGCTTCAGGCTTCCCCGCTGTGACGAAATTCCCGAGGCATTCCAGGTGAATCGGATAGTTGTGTGTGATATTCCTTGTTTGGAGACTCGCGACGAAAAAAGACAAAAGAGCAGGTGAAGTCTTCTCTTTTCCTCTGTTTGATTGTTGACCAAATGCCGTTAAGGACACAGACTCTTGAGTCTACTATTATAAGGACATTGATACTGTGCTCATGAACTATTCTAACGATATTTATTATATTAACTGTACATCTACTGTTCTATTAAAAGATGAATTAGAGAAAAGCTAAAGAGGCCCCGACGCGAAAAATCTGGTGTGAAGTGCGTTTAGTCACACCATATTTTTGAATTGATATTTCAAAACATCTGGTGTGACTAATCACACATCACATAACTTTCTCTTAAGGTAAGGAAAGCTGAGTGATATTCTGTCACAGCAAATTTTTGACGTCGGATCCTCTAGATAACCTTTGTCTATTTCATCTCTTTATAGAACAATGTTCAGCCAATTTAATCAATATCATTAGAGTAGTTTAAGAGGAAATAACAAAAAATGTACAAGAATAAATGACGCCAAACAATTTAAGGGGGATAAAGATTAATACATTTCAAAGATTATCTAACAAACAATTTTTTAATTTTAAACAAAATCGTTAGAGCGAATTTTAAGAAAATCAAATTATGTGATGTGTTATTATCACACCAGATTTTTGAATTGATGTTATATTTAAAAAATCTGGTGAGATAAAAGCACTTCACACCAGATTTTGTGAGTAGGATCCCTAAGTAGCCGTTCGCTAATTCATCTCTATAAAAAAAGAGCGGTTGTTCCCTTCGTTTACCCGATCAACAGCAAAAGACTACATCATTAAAGTATCCCAGACTGGGCGGATAAGGGTTAATACATTTCAAAGATCATCAGAATGAATTTTAGTAAAAATCATTAGAGGGAATTTTGAGAAAATCGAAAAGAACTAAAAAAGTACATCAGTGAGTACTGTAAGTATTTTTTGGCCGATTTTATTCAAATACTTCATGATTGATTGATGATTGATTGATGACATGGTTTATTTACAGTTACAATTAATAAACAAAAAATTTTGGCCTTACAATTAATTTACATTAGGCCACTTAAATCTAGGGGAATATCACAATTGAACAGCCTAACATAATTTACAATTATAAGTTGGGCGGTTTCAGCGCTATTCGCTTTGACCGCTAATGTGCGTGGAGGGTTTCAGCTGTGTGTAGGATGCTGTAATTGAAGGGGAAAATTTTTGGAAAAAACCCCTTTTGTGGCAGTCTACTGACTTGGTCGGGATGTCCGCGACGAAGCAGCTGAACAGGTGCGGGGAGATTTTGGAACCTTGGGGAACTCCAGCGCTCATGGGTCTGGAGGATGATCTCGAAGAGCCCATGCGTACTTGGAAGTGTCGGTCCTCCAGGTAGTTGGCGATCACTTTAAGCAGGCGGCGGTTGACCCCTTGTTCTCCTAACTTGTAACAGAGTGCGAAGTGCCATATCTGGTCGAAGGCCTTGGCCAGGTCCAGCATTAATAGTACGGGTCTGAATCCGGCATTAAGTTTTGCCTGGATGTGGTCGACTCCCCGTGCTAGTTGCTGTGTTGCGGATATGCCTCTTCTGAATTGATGCTCTGGGAGGATTTTTAGTCTCTCAATTTCGTGATGAAGCCATTTTAGAATAAATGACACCGCCAGCTTGGCATCTGATGAGAGTAGGCTGATGGGCCGGTATGAGGAAAGCAGTTTCGGGTTTTTCCCTGGCTTGGGGATGGCGACGATGTCTGCTGTCTTCCATTGGGAGGGGAAGTGGCCTACAAGCAATACTGCTTGTATGAGCCTTGGGAGGAAGAGAATCGCTTTGTCAGGCAGGTTTTGTAGTGCCGTTGTGGTGATGCCATCTTTTCCTGGCGCCTTCTCTTCGTCCTTTTGATGGCGGCCTCCACCTTTGATGGTTTGATGATAGAGACAGCCATGTCGGGACCTTCGGCATTTTGTATGGCCTGAAGCTTTCCCGTTATTTCTGTCTCGCTGATGACATGGTTGGTGTTGTTTTTCATCTGCTCCTCGAAGGTCTCGGCTTTTTCCTCCTCTTCGAGGGTTAGGCCTGTGTTGGTTGTTAGCGGACCGTTGTGGTGTGGTTGGTCGCGCAGTCTCTTGGCTTGATGGCATACTGAGCCGTCTTCTGGATTCAGTGCTGAGATTCGTTGATGCCATGTTTCGCTCTGCCAGGTCGCGATTTGTGTGCGGACCTCGCGGGTGAGCTGGTTCCATTGCCACTTGTCGTGTGCTTGATGAAACCTCTGCCAGCGCTTTCGAGCTCGGTTTCTTTCCTGTGCCAGTGCGCGGGGCATGTGTGTGTGTTCTCTATTGAGGCAGTGGTCGTGGAGCGCTTTCCCGCTCGCATTCACCGACGGACATCCCCAGGCGGTGTGGCAGGCGTTTAGTTCCCCCAGCACTACTACACTGCCACCCAGGTTGAGGATGAATACTTCATGGTGCATGTGACAGCTTAAATATAAAGTTTCAGCCTCGTATGTTTTATCGTTTTTGTGAAATATTGGTTACCGACAGATATACACATACATACACATATACATACAGACACAAAAAGACCATTTTGCAAGAGTCATTTTTTTAAACCCAAGGGACCTCAAAACCTGTATTTCCGTTGAAATCTCGACATCGATTTTTTTACGATCGCAATACTTTCATATATATTTCATATATAAGTAAGGGAAAGTAAAATGGTCTCGCAAAATAGTGAGTGTGTGAACATTATTTCTCAAAAACGAAAAAATGTACGTGACTGAATTTTTATATTAAAGTTAGGTACACTCGTCTCTTGTATCTTGAACCTTTTCAATAAAATTGGCCAAAGAGTAATACTTTACTAATGTACATTTTTAGTTTTTTTCGATTTTCTCAAAATTCGCTCTATTTTGATTAAAATTCATACATCAATTTATTATAAGATCTTTGAAATATATTAAACCTTATCCGCACCAAAATTGACTGAGGGTCATTTTACTCTTGTACGTTTTTGGGTTTTTTTTTCTGATTTTCTCTTAAACTACTCTAACAATATTGATTAAATTGGATGGACATAAAATAAATTAGATAATCCTCTCACACGCTTACATATGATGGCTACTACGCACCTCACTTGCCATGCCTGGGCCTGTCGCAACCTCTCCAATGCGATGGCTTGTATTGGCTAACGTGTCCGACGTAAAAAATCTGGTGTAACAGCACATCACTCAGCTTTCTTCATAATAGAAAGTTGTGCGATATGCATTTAGGCATAGGAGATTTTTTACTTTCTCTTATATATGTAATATTTAGTACATAGATAGCAAAAAAATTCGAAATCGGGATTTTAACGGAATTATACGATTTAAGGTTCCTGAGACCAAAAAAATTAATTTCATAAAATGGGCTCTCCGCATCGTAAGATTTAAGATTGGGTCATTCATCAAACAAAGTCACCCTAAATATATATATTCCTAAAGACGAGGCCCATTGCAATCGATATATTAACATCAATATACCAAATTTCATCAAAATCGTTAGATACTGAAAATTTCATCCAAATAGATATAGATACCGATACAGATTGAATGAATTTTCCCAAATATGTGATCTAGCCCAATCGATTCCTTGCTCCCATATTAGTAAATACATCAAATTTTATTAAAATCATTAGAGCTGTTCTCGAGAAAAAATATACATACATACATACATAGATACCTACATACATGGATATATACAAGATTAACTCGTTTAATAATAGGAGATAGATAGATATAAATATTCGGAAAGAAAAAAATGTCAACAAATAATTTGGTGACAGCCAATGCCAACTCAAAATACAGGTAACTTGGCCATTTGGGGCGACATCAAGGGTCTTGGAAAAAAAAAAATTATAATTATAATTAAAAAGAGCGCCCA
The DNA here is from genome assembly GCA_010014785.2 of Anisolabis maritima. NCBI lineage: Eukaryota > Metazoa > Arthropoda > Insecta > Dermaptera > Anisolabididae > Anisolabis > Anisolabis maritima. The sequence continues at coordinate 7,953 of JAAAKE020158724.1, forward strand.
AGTCTAGCCTGCCATTAGGCCGGCATTGGTGAGAGCTCATCATATTGGTTTCTCTTATATAAGAGAAAGTTGTGTGATGTGAGGTTAGTCACACCACAAACAACAGGTTTGATTTCAATGAAAAACAAAATTTGACAGGTTTATATATTTCTGTACATTGTGATCTATTACTAATAGAAGAAATAATTTTTCATATTTTTTGTACTTTATTATAAAAATATATTTTTAACTTTTTTTTTTAATTTAATTTTATAAAATACTTATTCACGTATTTTAAGGTTTAACTTCGACCATGAGCACCTTTTTTATATATTTTCATATCATTTGAATTCTCAACTTAATAATATTCTTTTTATTTAATTACTTTCATCAAAAATTACAAATAAAGCGTCATGAAATAAATCATAGATATCAAGATGAGAAGGAACAAAACATTACATAAAGACACCGCCCATATCACGTTGACCAATCCTCAGTCAGCTGAGTTTTGTTATATCTCTTACTAAAGGAATCATAGCCTTTTGAAGGTGCTGGTCTTTAACATGGGAGTTGCTCATCTATATAATCTATGGTGTCCACCCCCTGATATTTTGAGTTGCGAGACCATACATAACAGGACTATTGCCTATCTATTAAATAGTATTATTTTAATCCAGCATTTAATTTTCTTGTTTTTCATTTTACTATCATGTTCATCCTTTTAATAACTTATCACAACCTTTATAAAAATTTCATTTTATCTCATATTCAATTGTTTATTTTAAGATAATTGATAAGAAGATCTTGTGTGATTTTTTTTGTTTCGTGCTTAAAGATGTCAAAATGGATTTTATTTTTTTGTTGAGTCGGTGATTTCTTTTGAAATTAACTTAACGTATCAAATTCAACTCAAGGCCTGCAAGTATATTTTCTATTCTGTATTAATTTAAATTTTCCTTACAGATAATTTCTTTTGTTGACATTCTATTGACTCTCTCCTGCCATTTCCTCTCCAAATCATTCATTGAACTCTTATTTTACAAAACCATTTATTTGAATAAACTCTCAAATAATTTATTTATTTCACAATTAATTAAATGACAGTCTATAATATATTAATATTAATATTAATTTGTTTATTTATATAAATATTTATATATAGTCAGATATTAAAGAGTTAATGAAAACTAATTATTTGTTCATTTCTAAATCATTTGCTGCATTTGTGATATTTGTTAAAATAATAATTATTGGTTTAAAACGTATTTCATAATTGTTATTATTTTAATTATGTGTTAAGGAATGAAAAATATGTGTGATTTAGGGATTGTATAATTCTAAAAATTAATATCTAGTGAGGGACACCTATATATAATCAAGCAAAAAATCTATTTACTCTTCACTTATTCATTTTATGTTTTTATTTTGTATAACCAAATAATCTCCTAAGGTCACCCTATATAACATGGGTGGCCAACCTTTTGAAAACATTTGCTTAAATGAAAAATTTTAATAGTTATTACAGAGGAAGGATGAAGAACCATGCCATGTTGAGAAAATATAAGATGACATATCATGACATAATTTTTTTTCTAGATATGACTTAAAAAGAATATGTACTTACCTTAGGAAAAATGGTTAGAATCCAGTATTCCACTACCCAACCCATTGATCGTGTCAAACTTTTTGGTCGATCGAGAACGTCCCCTCAAATCCAAATTTTCTAGTTAATTACAAAAATTACACAATGCCAAATATCGCATTTGCATCATTAAAAGTTATTTTTGTTTATATATCTATATGACATTACTTTTTGTACTTTTATTACCTGGAAAGGTACGTCGCAATATGGCTCCGTTGAAAAAATAAATTCATCTTAAAAAAGTTGGACAGCCCTTTTGTAGCCATTTTCAAATTTAATATTTTTTAAGAATGTTCTCTAATTCACCCCTTCCCTTCTCACGATCCACAGATTCAAATAATACTAATATATACTACAATTTTAACAAAATAAAAAAATCCCGATATTTTGATTTGATGCTATATGGTTTGGAGACCCCAAGATATGATATGCGGAAATAGCCGATAGCCGTTCACTAGTGTGATCGGCTATCGTCTATTTCAAGTTTTAAATTACAAAAGTTTGATCCAAAACTTTGCATCATATTTTACAGAAAAAAAAAAGAAAAAAATCAATTAGAAGATAAATATACCTATATATATAAATAAATAAAGGTATAACTATCTTGAGAGAGCAATGTCCTAAAGAATTAGGTCATGACCGAAACATCGGATGTTATCAAATATAAGCAAAGTAATGATCCAGAAAACTTTTGCTCTTTTTTCTTTTTGCTATCTTAGCAGTATCTATTATTTAAATTCTTAAATTATTTTTTAAATAATGATTTTACCCGAAACATATCAGTTTTCAAACAAAGCATCGCAAATCTCATTTATTACTACACATGTTTAATATAATTTAATCTTTTTTTATATACAAAAATCATTTTATTTTTTAGAGGCATCTAATGTTGGGTTCGCCTTTATATCGGAGTAATTCGAACCTTGAACTGGCCGCCAGCACAGGCTCAACACTTTCGGCGGCCATAAAAAGCCGATCATTAGTACCTGGAAAACATGAAATATCCTTCCCTTCTACGTCTGTACGGCGAGAATATGGTTCTCATGGGTCTATTGACGTGATGGGTTCTGCTAGTGAAAGTTTCTTCGCTATGCTTCAAGAATTACCTCCAGGCTCTATAGATCAAAGATCTCCTGGACCTGCTGAATATCTTCGCTCCAAATTAACTGATAAACGATCTTCTGAAGTGGATGCTTATTATTCCTCCAGGCATAATTATACTCCTCACACTACGCCTTTGGCAAACACCCCTGTAGCCGTAATTCCTTCTACCTCAAGCACCAGCCCTAAATTGAAACTGAAACTCCATCGTTTTTGGGGAGGTGGAGATGGAAATGGAAATAGTAACAATGCCAGTGGAAACAACTCAGGAAATGGAAATATTACTATTAAGCAAAGAGTTGAACCCGAAATGGAGGATTTTGAAGAAAATGCTCGAAAGCGCAAAGGGCTGGCACATTTCGATGTCCAATCTTTAGTAGCAAATCTTACATATACAGAAAAATGTTGGGGACTTTTGACAAAAAGACGAAATACTGCTACAGGAGCTTCTGCTGCTGCTATGCTAGCAGCAAGGTCCTCTTCACCATCTAATGAAGAAGCAGATGGCCAAGAACTTGACGAGGGTCATGACATAGGAGATGGAACATCTAATGCCTTACTTGAAAGGTTCTCAAATTTTAAACTTATGATAATCTTAGGAATGTTATGTTTAGCCAAATAATTGAATAAGTGAAAGATATTTTAATTTAAACCAATTTTTGAATTAAGAATTTTGATATATTTTATAAATATAAGAACAATTATTTTTTTGGTCATATAATGAATTGGTTAAATAATTTAACAATTATTTTCTTTAAATTTATTCTTATAAAACAAAAATATTTTTTCCAGTTGTCCTTTTTTTCGAAATGAAATCGGAGGAGAACAAACTCGAGTGGTTAGCCTTACCCAAGGACATAGGGCTTCTATTACGACCTCAACTTCTCAAGGAATCCAACAGAATCCTCAAAAACCTCTTCATTTACCTCCACTTGCGATTGGACTCTCAATATTAGAGCCTGTTCATGGGGAGAGTCATTGGCAAAATGGAGATGGAGTCACATGTTCTTATCATCATTCTATTCGGACAATAGAACGTGTAGACCATGGAGCTACCTATTTCCGTAGGTTCTTTCATAAACAAGGTAAATAATTTTGAATTTAATATACTACTATTAGAAATAGAATTTACTTATATATATTTTTATTTTCTCTTAAACTATCAGGCTCACTATTTTTTTTGATTTTGCAGAGAGCTTGATAAAATAAGAGTTTACCTTTTCTCATAAAAAGTAAATTATTTCTAATTAAATGATAAGAAAATATTTTTTAAGCAACAAAAAATCATAGAAGATTCTTTTCTTTACAATGTTTTATTTTTGCATAAAACAAATTTATAATAAACACCAATTTTCTAATATAGGGCTTCTTAAATTGCGAGGCCTCGTAATTGATAACGAGAAAAATAAAGAGCCCACCCCCAAACAAAAAAAAAAAAAAAAGAAAAAAAAAAAGAAAGATAAAAAAAAAATAATTAACATTTAAAGTTGAAAAAATAATTAGAGATT
>JAAAKE020158735.1:1301-11354 GCA_010014785.2 Anisolabis maritima
TTTTTGAGATTTCGAGGGGGGGGGGGGGATCCGTATAACTCTCCCTGGCTACGACCATGAATAGAAATGTATAATTTTTCTGCTGTGCTCTCTTATATTGAGCTGAATATTAAAAAAAAAAAAAAAAATTTTAAGAATGGCAAGTGATGAATGCAAAATATTGAATAAAAAGAATATACCAAGAGAATATTGTAGAGAAATATAATAAAGTTGAGCTTATAAAAGATCTCTCTTTATCCCCTCCCTCTAATTAACCATGGGATTGAAACTCTCTCTCTCTCCCCACTCTCCGCAACAAGTGACTAAGATTTAAACCATAAATTAGCTTAATTTATCAAAGCTTAGAAACAAGTCTTTTAGGTTATCTAAAGTTCAATGAAAAAAAAAAAATTATTTATTGTTTATTCATTAATAATCACTAATAAAATAAAAAATCAGAATAGAAGATGGTAAAAATGAATTATAAAAATCCATATTAATGGAGAAATTTGACTTAGGCGTTTTTGAAAATAGGAAGCATATTGTCACTTAACAAAGATATTAACGTTTTGCCACGGCTTTTGGCCCTTCGTCAGAATATGAATTGTTGAAACAATCAGCAGAATATTAATTTATAGGCTATGTACGTATGGATGAGGGTGGGGCAATCTAACATTTTTTTAATCATCAAAGTAACGAAACGACCTATTTGCCAATGATAAATTCAAACCCTTTTTTTCTGAATGTAAAGCTCAGCAATTCGAGGGGGGGCCCGAACCTGCTCTGATATTTATATAAGATGTTAATAGGCAAAATAGTCAAACGGGAATTTTAATGTAAAAATATACTTGAAAATACATATATGTATTACAAATTTTACTCACTGGATTTAAATGCGGACAGATGGTCAGGCACGCCTAAATAGCAATGATTGTTATCTGTTTAGGGGTATTAAGAAGAAAATATTCCCCTTCTATGAAGCATTATTATAAGTCTAAATATATATATTCGAGTATGAGGGTCCCTTTATCGGTGTTATAATCATCCTATAACTAAACTAAAGAGAAAATTTATTTGTACTTCCCCAGAAACAAAAATACTTACTGCCTTTCTCCTTGGATTAAATGAAAGAGCTAGGATTAGTTAAATAATAGTAATCAATATTTAGGAAGATGTTTTCATGAGGAAATAAAATATTTACCGGGAATCATAGGATCATAGATGGCAGGAGAGGTCGGCGGCTGGGTTTGAGGTGTGTGTCCAAAGCTTGAAACCACTGTGGACAAATTTCAGGATTTCAATCAGTATTGAATTGAATTGAATTGAATTGAATTGAAATGAAAAGCAAAATAGAAATTCCATGTTTAAAAGAAACATAGTGGATAGATAGGATCTATTATTAAAAGACTAGCAATGGAACAAAAAGTGAATTTAATTAAATATCTTTTTTTTTGTTTTTATTATTAAAAAAATATATATTTACAGTTATTTTCTATTTTATAAATTGAGCTTTGAGTTTTTGTGATTATATTTAAAAAGTTCACTTTTGAATGTGTAGATTGTCAGTAGATAATAATAATAATAATAATAATAGTAGTAATAATAAACAATTTAGGTTTGTCAAGTCTCGAGATATTGTTGAAGCAGGATTGAATCTCGGATTGGTGGCTCCGAAGAACAAGGCTGTTGAACGCCCGTTGGAAGCCATACCATCTATACTGATTTTTCTTCACATGTAATTGTATATACATAATGACATCAGCAGCCGAAAATGATTTTATATTAAAAAAAAAAAAGTTTAGACTCCGAGAGGCCCGAATTTACAGGAGAGGAAAATATGTCACTAAAATCTCTTCGAAAATAAAAACTAAGAAACCATGAGAAATATTATTTACTGTGACATATAAACTCTTTTTAAAATATAGTTCTTTGAGTGCTTCTTCAAAATAAAGAATATTTTTTCTTGCATGGTCTTTAGGGTTGCTTTTTCTCTTTGTGCAAGTGGTCCTTATCGGAAATCCAATTTAAATTTATAATTTTTGCCACTCAATAATCAGTAATATTTAAAGTGAACGATTTGAAAAGTTCGTTATTGTATTCTCTGTCTGCCTGTCTGTGCACAATTTTATTTCGAATATCAAAATTTTGACTTCGGATTCGGATAAAAATGGAGTACAAATGTGCAAAAAATTTTAAAATGGGTCCATGGCAAAAGATGTTCAAAATTTTACCAAATATCACAATTTTTTCGTTAGATTCGGATACCAACATCTATAATCCAATATAATTATTTTGGAACTGTGGAGAGCGAAGCGAGCAATTCCGCAGCCATTACGCAGTTTTAAGTTCGTTGCGGCAATGCATTCCCAGATGTTTTAATATAATTATTAGAAAAAGAGAAAAAAAATTATTGAATGAATTTGTTTTTGTGCCCTTGAATATAACATAAATTATTTTAATTGTGAATCTCTAGATTTTATTTTTATGAGTTTGCTTTTCTTACGTGTAGAGTTTCATAATCAACTTTGGCATTTTATTTTAACTTTATATCTTATGTGAAATTTTGCTGAGTCTCCATATTAAGAGAACCCGAAGACGGGCTTCATGCGAAACAAACTAAATATGCCTCTTAAAAGAAAGCTAACGCTCTTACTCCATAATCTAAAGATGTGGAGTTGTCCATTTAATTTAAATGGACGGAGAAATAGACTTAAAAAACTAAGTATCAATTAAAAGAAAAGTTCATTATAAAAGTGTTGATGTTGATTATGAAATTCTGGAGATTACTTAATTAATGTTATTATTGGAAAAGCAAGAAGGGAGAAGAAAGCCTAAAGTTAAAAATGAACAAATTTCTAAGATTAAGTTTTTTTTATGTGAAGAACAATATCTTGAAAAATCCTTAATATTTTGAGAATAACAAGTATAATAATAAATAGTATATAGAATTATTATATTATAAATAAATAAATAAATAAATAAGAACTAGAGTTCTCTTCAAAGTTATTCTAATCATAGAATTTTATTCTGAAAAAAATTTGTACTTTATAAATACATTAGAAATCCCAACATTTCGGCCACTTTTTCCGAGATTATCTTTCTAAAGTTATGCAACAAACAAAATTAGTGTAATATGGGTATCAAAAATAAGTGAACATTTCCTTGACTTAGAGACTTAGAGCCCTTAAAGACTTTTAGGATGTTTTTAAGTGCTCTAAATCTAGGGAGTGTTTATTTATCTTGCATAGTATATAACAGATAAAATAGTATTTGCAAAATAGTTTAATGGGCTGAAAAATGACAGACAGCAAGTCTATTGCATCAATCCTGAACTGGGCACATTTCAAAAAGATAAGGTCAAAGTATTTGATATTTCAAATACATGAAAATCATGAAGACAAGTATATTGTGTATTTGAAATAATTTAGGAATTCACTAAGAAAAAATCCAAAATACTTTTTTTTATTAATTTACCGTCTTTTTAGCTCAGATTGCAGAGAAAATGGCGATGGAGATTTTTTAATTTTTTATAGTTGTTAAATCAGAATAGAGATGGGATAGGTGGAGTAGCAATTAACGATTGGCTGAAACGATGTAAATAGTGTGTTAAGATGGATTAATTAATAATTTTAATCCTGAGACTCAATAAAACATAACAGAACAAGTCAGCCCCTCGCCAGGCCTGACCTCTGAAGAAAAGAGAGGAAAGTCAGTCTTAGCTCAGGGTAGCCAATCCACGAATTCACCGAAAGTGAACCAACTAACAAAAATAAATAAATAAATAATTCTAAAACAATTGGGGTTAGTGATTGGAAAAGCAAACCCATTGAGATAGTTCTGTTGGTAAATTAGGATATGTCTGAACAATTCGTGTAATTTTGGATGGTAACACTGTTAAAAGATACATCTGATACTCTGGCAGTTGAGAACGGCTAGATGTTGATTCCATCAAACGCAAATACTAAAAAAAAATTTGGAAAAAAAATGAAACAAAAAAAAAAATTAAAAATTGAAAGAGAGAAGACTTAACATTAGAGAGAGAATGAATCCAAAACCTAAAAAGCTTTGGAATCTCACGTTATCTGGGTGTGGACAAAAATAGGGAAACACATCATGAAATGCATACCTGAGTTGAAATGTTTATTTTAGAAAAATTTATAGGTGGCGCTATCGAACAACCTTCGAAATACGATAATATGATAATGTCGTAATATGGTTCGTTTATTGTGTGTTTCCAAATATTTGACCATTCCCTGTATTTTAATTAAAAAATAAAAATGAGAATACAACTGTCCTAACCTCAAATTTTATAGTTTTGATTACTGCAAAGTGAAAGTTTAAATTCACTTACAAAATGAATTTACAATTATTTATCGAATATATGTTTTTCAAATTATTTTCTTTGTATTCACAAAATATTCTTTGCCCTAATTAGTTTTACTATTATGGAATATATATATATATATATATACAAATAATGTTATGGAATGCAAGAGTTAAAGAGTTGTACTCCAACTTACCCATTTACAGTTTTTGTTCTATATACTATGCTCTTTCAAAAAGTATTATAGAGAAGTTAAAAATAAAATAAAAAAATTGAAAACATTTTTTATTTTATTACTAGAATACAAAAATTAAATATTAGGTGATTGCAAAAGTTCCACCCGACCTTCCGGCATTAATATTGACATTATCCGTGATTTAGTGAACAATAATCCACGGATTTACTCTGAAGAGATTGCTGAGAGACTAAATATTGTCAATTCAACTGCATTTCGTCATTTAAACTTGGATACACTTCGAAACTAGATATTTGGTTTCAAATCAGGTACGAACTTTTGCAATGACCTAATATATTCAACATTATTAAATATACATACATACAATCACTACTTTTTAAATATTGCTTTATCTACTTGTGACTTGTACTTCATCAGTGATTAAATGTCCACTTTCTTGGCTCTGATACTTTTGACATGGTTAATAATTTTCATACAAGTGAGAAGGTATGTTGACAAATGCAAATGTTCTACCTCCAAAAGATAGAACTATTGCATGTTAAAAAATGTTCTTTTGTCTGAAGATATAACTTTAAGCTTACTGTTGTTTGAGCTATTAGATAGCTCTAATATATGGTTAGTTAATAGTTGTAATTAAAGATGAAAAAAAAGTTTAAAAACAAGTAACTCAATTTTGTTAGAAATTAGAGTTATATTCTAACCCATCGATTTATCTTATCCACTTTGTTTCAAATTTAAACATTTAAATGATGTAAGAAAAATATAAGCAATTTTATCTATTTATATGTAGATATTTTCTAGGGAAGCCAACTACCAAAACTTGTATAATTATAAAAATGTGTACCCTCTATCTCCACGATAAGAGCTCAGATGCTTTGATAAAGGGCCTATGATGGGAGGATGCCAACGGTTTTAATGAAATCCACTTCATTTTGTACGGAATACTTTTTAGTTAACTATCTACAACTCCTATGAAGCGTCTTAAAGAGACTACCGTGTATGACGATTTTGCGTAAAATATGTAAAAATTGGAAAATGAAAAAGTTTTCAAATGGGGAAAAAAAGAAAGGGGAGGAAGCGGATGTATTGAGAAGAGCAAGATTGAAAAATACTTTTAAAAAACAAATAATATTCATGTCCAGAACTTTTATGCATTTGAAGGCAGAATATGCTTATTAGAAGAATATAGAGAAATACAAAATAAAAAAAATTTTTGCAGGGATTTGACAAACCGGCCTATGAATCGTGTCACAACAATAAGACATGGAAACAGATAAGTCTTATTATTAATTCAGTGGGGGTCGTTAATTAACATCTTGATTTATTTTCAGTTTTTGAATTGAAAGAAATATCTTGATTATATATATCCAAAATATTCTAACATTAAAATATCAAAAGAATGTGACAAGAGAGTTATTAAACTAAATTGAAAACAAGGACATTGATTTGTTAGTGAAAAAGAAAAAATCTTTTCTTTTTTTTTTTAATACTTAGAAAAAACCAATTTTGGGATTTCCTATTTTGCATTTAATAAACGGGGATCATTATTAAATTAAAATAAATTAAATTTTTTTTATAATTTTTTCATTTTATTTTCCTCTCTAACGAAATTACGTTATATATACATTCTGAGCATTTTATTAATAGAATAATTAAATTCATATAGAACACTTACCTCTATATGTTGAAACGCTTTAAGCATTACGGAGCGATTGCAAGTTTGTATAGATGAATTCTCTCTTTGAAATTTCTCGTATCGTTGAGATATCATTTCAAAATTGAATTGCCCACCATCATAAATTTCCATATGATGTTTCATAGAAATTAGCTAAAAAATGAAGAGAAAAAAAAAATATTAGATGTTAAGAATGTCATAAGACATTCCTATAACTAAATTTAGGGTTGGTAAGGTAACAAGTATTTCTAGGTGAAATGGTACTTCATTTGAAGTAAATACCTCCTACTATAATGATTTTATCTACAGAATATAAAATTATTATATTGTTTCATCTGGAAGGGCAAGATCAGCCAAAAAAATATAAAAAGCCTTTATTTCCTAGTTGATCCCGGAGAAGTTTCGAGACAAATTTATTTTCATCTTCAGGCCATGGATCAAATTATTTTGCATAAAGTTAGTCATATACATGTATACAATTATAATAATAATAGTAATTGCCTTAACGATAAAATCAATATTTTATATCATGAAATGAAGACAAGACAATAAAAAGTCTCTGAGATCAATAAGCCAATAAAAGTTTTTTATTTTTTTGGCTGATCCTGCCCTCCTATATGATATTGGTCATTTTTAATAGGTTTTGTTTGAAAAAAAATTTTAAATCTTGAAGTTGTAAATTTTTATTCATTGTGATGCCAAAGAAAGAATTTTCTAGAGAAAAAAAAACAGAAATCGGTACGGGAATCTTATTTTTTGGCAAAAAAAAAATGAAAATAGAGGGTTTTCATCAATATTATAAAGTTATTAGAGATGATGGTTCTAAAGAACATAAATGAATAAAATAACGCCAGAAGCCATTCATTATTTTTTGATATTATATTTGTGAAATCTAATTACATTAGCAGCCGGATAGACTATAAATAAATAAATAAAAGCAAAAAGAATCTTTTAATGAGATCCTATTTAAAATATACAAAATATTTATTTAGATTAATTTTGTATTTGACTAATTAATAATTTAGAAGTCTTCAAATTAAATTTAAGTGTCACTTCCTTTTCATCGATTGTTGTCAATGATCTAGTTTAGAATTCGTGCATCAAAATGAGATGAAAAAGAAAAGGAAAATCAAAATTAAATAAGATACCGTTTATTGTAAATTTTCCATTACTTAAAGCCAAGTGTAAATTGGATTTAGAAATAATCTCGTTTAGTAAGTAAGACACGCATTGTTTGAAAACGCCTTGACGGCTTGCATGCAACAATCATCAACCATTTCTAGAGTTCTCTGCAGTTTATTTGTCAATTCCTTTATGGTCTGCTGAATTTCATAAAAATGAGAAAACTTTTTTTTATTGTTTTGGCTCAACTGTTCCTTAATAGAACCTTATCAAAAATCCAGTAATACTATCTATTTCTAGTTTAACATTTAAAAACTAGCTATTTCTTAATTACCAAAGAAATTTCCAAAATATTAAGTCCGAGAATAACGTTGGCCAAAGGATCGGTAGTTAAAGGATTTGGTAAATTCGAGAAATCTTCTATTTTTATCAAAGTTTTATCTTTCCCTAGATGTATCACAAGTTGGAACTGAAAAAGAAAATTAATTTTAAGAAAAATATCTATAAAAAGATTAATTTAATTTTAACTTACAAGAAGATTCTTGAAATATTTTAAAGTGTTATCAAAGATGAAATGATTTCTCAAAATTTTAATAACGTCTTCATCTTTAAATAATTCTTTAATATGTGAATTCCAAATTTCACTCGCTGAATGGGAATTAGAAATGGAGAGAAACTTAATAAATAACTCCAGATACTTTTTAAAAAGATCAGGAATCGATCCAGGTGAGATCAGATATTGTCTTTTCGAAAAACGAGAATCCACACGTTTTTCAAATTGGTTAACAAAATTTGTCTGAGAAGTGATTCCAATCACGCACATAGATTTCTAAAAAGAAAGTAAAAGAAATTAGTGAAAACAAAATACATAGTAGAATTTTTAAATAATAATAATAAGTTTTATTCGGTATGTTTAATAGAATGGCAGTAATAAGCAGAGACGAAGAAGAAGGGGACTCAAATCCCCAATTGGTCTTCAATAATATTTTACAAATTCAAGATTTAATAGTCAATTTCTTTAAATAGAAAACTTTAACAGTAGATTTAGGACTCTCTTTTTTTTTTGTTCTATATTCAATTATAAATTATGGAACGTTATTCCCAGCAGAATAAGAGGAATGAGGGGACTGAAGGCAGACCTCTCTCTATGGGAAACAAAAGTGCACATGGAATCTGTCTGTTGATTGATAACAAAATAATTGTACGATTGTTAACTAGAGTTCCTCTTTGTAGAGGAGCAATGCGAATTGAAAGTATGTTTTAAGATTTCTCTATGAATGGAAGACTCGGAGCACAAATATAATATATATATATACTATAAAAATGAAGCCTCCTCCAATTATATAATTTTTGAATTGCTACGCTAGTGGGGATCTGTAAGGCTGCTCTCATTATTTATCTAATTTACCTAATAAAAAATATGAGAAAAGATTTGGTGTGAAAAAATTGTATTAAGAAAGAAGGGAAAAAGTGCTAGATGATATTCACCGTAAACATATCAGCACCCCTAATCATATTTGGTGGAGAGTAAGAGATCGCTGTTTTTTCGCCAGAAGGCACTCTGAATAAAATTCAACAACTTCAAGAAATAAAAAATATTTTCATATAAAAGCTATTAAAAATGACCAAGATAATAATTTCGTATTCTCTTGATAAATTCATTATAGTAGGAGATATTGTGACTTTTTATATATCATATGGAAATTTATGATGGTGGGCAATTCAATTCTGAAATGATATCGCAACGAATAATTGCAAAGGGAGAATTCTTCTGTACAAACTTGCAATCATTGCGTGATTAAAGCCTAAAGCGTTTCAACATTTAGAGCGAAGTTTTCTTTATTAATCTATATTATTCTAAACACCTCAAATTCTTCTGAGAGGGAGATGATAAAATGAAAAAATTATAAAAAAAATCATTATATTAATAATAATAATGTCATCTTCGTTTATTAAATACAGCACATAAATAGGAATCTCAAATGTAACCATTTTTTTTGCATAAAACAGTAAATTCCCATTTATGAGTAATGAATGTTAAAATTTAGGTAAAAAACAACTTATTTTTACCTTTCCAGTTTGAATAAAATCAAAGAGATTATAAAGTAATGTTTGATTGCGATGCTGACAGAACATATCAAATTCTTCTAAAACGAAGATGATTGTTTTTTCGCATTTTTCTAAAGCATTTTCCATCGCCTTTCGCAAAAAAGCTGCATCCACTAAAAAATAAATAAATAAATAATTGATTGATGATATAATAATTGAGTTTTTTGAAAGAGTAAAAAGTTATTTAATATATTAAAATGAAATCATGAGTTTCAAAAGAGCATATGTAATATCTATGTTCAGTTGTGTAAATTTAGAGATATTAATAAATAAAATTAATAAATCTTGAAAATGCAAGCCAGGGATATTTTTTATAATGAAACTGAGGGTAAAATCAATTTAAAAAATTTATAAATATAGGTCTCTATTGCACTTGGGTTATTATGCAACTCATATTCTGTAAGATTAATTTTAGATATTTAATTTTCGCAATGCAAAAGGAATAAGCAATCGAGAATGTATAAAAAATATAAACATAAGAAAATAGATGAGAACGGACCAATCAAGCTGTAGACTTCGAAGGACCCTGAGCTCCCATGGCTCCATCCTCCCCCCCCCCCCCCCCCCCCCCCCCCCCCCCCCCCCCCCCCCCCCACCCCCCCAAAACCAAAATAAAAAACAAATTATCCAAAATCACAAATATTCTGA
>JAAAKE020158746.1:0-12179 GCA_010014785.2 Anisolabis maritima
ATTTTGTTTGTTATATTATTATTATTATAATTTGTTACAGTTGTACCCCAATGGGTTTCAATTTGTTATATATATATTACTTATATTACTATTATATACTTACCAATTGAATAAATGATGTTTAAATTAAATTTTTAGTTATTGTTTTCTTTTCAAAATTATCATGGGGGGCTATAATAGGAAAGATGCTAAAAAGAGGCGATTTCGTTTTTTTTTTTTTGCTCTTCACCATGGGGTAATATCAACTCACACAAAATTATTTTGGGGTAATGATTAAAAAAGTTCCCCGACCCCTGATATATGATAATGGCTTAGAATTCCACGCAGATTACGAATTCCCAATCAACATTTCTGCAGAGGTTTCGAGTTGATAGATATTAAATTAAGAAAATCGTAATTAATAAATGCTTATTTAAACAAACCATTTCCTAAATAAAAAATAAAAAAGTTCAATTTGATAACGCAAGCTTGTGACTTTAGAGTTTTTCATAATGTTTTGGCCCACATAAAATAAATATTATATTTTTTTAATTGAATATTTAATAAAAATTATAAAATGACAGAAATAATCAAAAAAAGTGTTAAGTAATATTTAGTAGTAAATTATTAGTAATAAAATTATTGTTGTTATTTAATTTTATTAGGAAATTTATTTACAATTTACAAAAGAATCGATAAAATTAGGCATTTGGATAATTGGAAATAAATTGATATACAAGAGTCTATTTCTCAAATAGAGATATGTAGAGAGGGTATCTATCTAGTTGACTTATGATAAGATATCTGGAACAGATTGGAACGAAAAGGAAGTACACTCGTAGGGGTAAGTGCTCTCATGTGTTTATTACATCCCCCTACGATTCGATATTATCCATTGCAAAAAAATTGGAAGGTTTTAATTATATATTATTCGGGACAAAAGAAACTCGTTACTTGATAGAAAGGAAATTCAAATATATTTGTTTTCAAAATGAAATATGCTTTAGGATTTAGTTTTGTTCTGTATAATATATTAATATATTTTTTTTTAGATCCTTTTTTAATATAATTATAACAATAAGAACAATATAAATGAGTGTAGGGTTTACATTTAATAATTATGAATTTAAAGAAGATATTAATATTGGAATTTTCTTAAGAGCATGCATGTTAATTACTTAGGCAGCTGCCTAAGAGCGGCAATTAAATAGACGATTCATTCAGATTTTGTTAAAATTTTAAAAGAGAAGCGTAATAATTTTATTTATCGAGATGACTTATTTGAGAGAAAAGGAAGAGAGGGGGGCAATGACCAGAGAGTAATTTCTAAGATAATATAAAGAATGCTACTATAAGGAATTATCAAATTAGAAAAAAAAAATGAGGGAAACTTAGACATAAATTATTTAAATGTTAATGATAATTAAGAACCGGAAGTCAAGTCAATTTTTTTACCACACTTATTTGGATAGGCGATTACCCCTGATTAGTGAGTGTAGGCAGGATCGAGTTACCCTCGCTAAATCCGAGGTGATTCACAGATGGTCACACCTGTGACGTAAAATTTTATGTTACTAATATATTTCACAAAACTATAATACAATCACTTACTTTTCTTTCTGAAACTTTAATTGAAAATGAATTATTATCATTAAACTGCGTGTCACGGTTGTGACCATTTGGTTTTGTTCTCACTTGCATCTCTATTTGCTAAACCAACACCGAATCATGGGAATTATAAACCGGAAAAGAGTAAAGAAGACTAATTAACAAGATTTCAGAAAAATTCATTTCATGTTTATTTTGAAAAATATTCAGAATCAAAGACCGATCACTTAACAAATATTTCGATATTATTTATCCGGGTGAATGTATCTTGAAGCATTCATTTTACAATTCTAAAGATTATCGAACTCGAGCTAGAGCTAGAAATATCACATTGTGCCATTGCATAATAGCTAATAATACTTTTGCTTCCTTATATGAATTTTATTAGTTAATGAAAACATTTTACATATCAAATGTCACTTTTTTATATGTTATATTATAAAAATAAATTCATGGAAATGTCGACTATAATTTAAACAAAAACATGTTTATTTAACAAATTAATACCAAATTTTGTAGTATATACAAATATCTCGGAATTTTTTTTATATATCCTGTCTATATATAAATTTTCTTATATTGGTCACAATTTTGTTTATTTATTTATCCAACTCTTTCAATGAGAAAATCTCCCCAAGAAAAGTGTGAAGATTAGTTAAATTATTTGGACCTAACGAGCTATTATTCTCTTAATTTTTAATTCGGCGGACCACTAACATTAATTTTTGTCTGTAGTCCGACAAGAAACTCGTTTCAATAAATTTCATTATTCATCTATACACGAAAAAGAAATAAAAATATAATGAGAGTGTAATAAAGATAAAAATAATATTCATATCTCGATGAATAAATATTTTCTTATAGACCATCATTGGTCGCAGACCTCCAGTCGACAAACCCTGGTCTAGAGTAAATTAGTAGATTCAAAGAATATAACAAGAAAAAAATTGGAATAATACAAAATTATGCTGCTGTTCAATAATCACAAATTTTTTCCAAAATTTTAACGATTTTTTTTAAAAATTATTTAATTTAATTTTCCTTTGTTTATTAACAAATTAATTGGTGAAAACAAACTTCTTAAGGTGTTGGGCAAATTAAAATTTCGAACTTTATATAAATAGGGTTAGGAATATAACTTTTTAGCCAATTTTTTCCCTTCTTCTTTCCTTTGCCTATTCAAAGGTGGGACTTTTCTGGTAAAAAGGCTTATTGGTGGGTCTACATCCATCTTTTTTTTATTTTAGAATTTTACAACAGGGGCGTACCTACCATAAAACAAACTCAGTGCCGAGAAGTTCATGGATTCCTTGGTAACCTTGTGATATGAGTCTAAATTATAGTAAGAATCTTATTAAAGGGGCTTAAATTGAAATTTTGCCTTAGGTCTCCAAAATTCCACTTAAGTCATGTTTATATTTAAACTTATTTTGTTAGTTAAGAAAATGACTGGAAATATTTACCCTTAACTCTCATGAACAAATAATTGCTAGTTATATGCTATCAGAAACTTCCTTTAATCTGTCTTCTAACTCTACAATTTCTTTTAGATACTCAAACTCACTTCCTTGATAGCATCTATAAAATAAGAAGTTATGTTTAAGCATATAAAAAAATGTTCCTAATAATAATAATTTTGAATTGAAATAGGAATTTGTGGATCAGGGGCGTGTTCAATTATATATTTTCAAGTGATTAAATTATTTGGTTCGCATATATTTTTAAAAATTGAGCCCATTAAAAAATTGTATAAGGATGAAAATAAAATTTATTATTTGAGATTGATTATTTAGACAAAAGCAGGAGGGGATACGGAAGGGGTTGTTGGAATTGGCAAAATGTTGCCATTTTTTTATTAAGTTGGAAAATTTTGTACAATTTTTTAAAAAAGTCAAAAAATTTTGTTAATTTTTTAAAGCAATCTAAGAATTGAAGAAAAAATTAAAAATAATGATAAAATTAATAATTAAAGAAAATGATATAATTTTTCTTTAAATATACTTGAATTAAACAATGGAAATATATTTATACAACATATCAATTTAATATTTGATCTATTTCGCTCTACCTTGCCTTATTTAAAAACGGTATGGAAAATTATATATGGAACTGATTGGAGAAGCAAATCGGTCTGTCGCGCAGCCTGAAACTGGCAAAATACATCTCGGGAGGGGGGGGGAGGGTTAGATCCTGATTATGATGATTAAATATATTTACACATTCAAAAAATAAATATATATTAGCAATATAATAAAATTGTCTAATATGTGATTATTTTTATTTTTACAAAATTATAGGGATTTTTAAAAACAAAAATTTAATCACATATTTTGAATAGATCAATTTTATTATATCTAATATATATAATCGTTTAAAATATTAGTGAAATTGAATTAAATTTTGAGGTTAGTACGTGCATATTATTTATAAAGTTGATACAAAAATATTAACAGGCAATAAAGAATTTAGACAGACCATGTGTAGTCTGTCAAAATACATTATTGTTTGATAATATATACATATTTAAAAAAATACCTTGTTATTTAATTGTGAATAGAATTAATTTACAATTGAATAGAAAAGGTGTTTATTTTTTTTAGAATATATATATATATAAAATGTATAAATTTATCTGTCAGAAGGTAATAGGCTTACCGATTGGTTTTAGTTGTACAACCGGGCGGCTCAACACATTCTGTTTGTTAAAGAGTGAGGGCGTCGGCAGCCGTTGGAGGGGAAGTGCTCGGAACAGGTGGAGGAGGTAGAGTGATGGTGGGGGGGTTCGCCCGCTTCTTATTCCCCATCATTCCTCGAATACAACACACACAGATGGTACATTTCGTTTCTTTTTTTCGGCCGGCCGTACGCGCTATCTACTTAACCCTCGTTCTTTACGGTTCATTGAAAAAAGGAAACTGGCCTGCCTTATCGAGACCTTCACTCCTTCCTACGGTATCCGCCTTTGCTCTTCGGTTTCCTCTTTGCGAGGGCGGAGATAGCAGCAAAATCCCCGGTATATATATATATATAGACATAGATAGAATATATACAATTCATGACTAGTTGATAGTTTCTCCTGAAGAGAGCGTAAATGCCTAGGAGCCGAATAATCAAGCTACTTGTATCATCACATACAAAAGTAACTAGGACCTACAACCCATTTATTCTCTTTTTGCAAATATCCCCAAAACATTCGCCCGGTCACTAATATGTTCCGTTTTTTATTCAATTCAATGGCAAAAATAAGTTCATTACTTGAAAATTTTTGATTTCTTAATGTAGATTTCTTTATAAATAAAATAAAAATTATCTGTCTTCGTTCATTTAACAAGATTAGAGCAAGCTGAGTGGTCAACTTTGCCCCCCCCCCTCCCATACTAACCACTAATCCCAACTAACAAATAATAATAGGGTATGTGAGAGATCCTTAATTAAATCAAAATATATTTTTTGCCTATAAGTTGGTTAAAAATAATTTTAGTTTATTGATTTGAATAAGACCAACTTAAAATAATTTATTTTACAAAGTTGCAATAAACTTGGATACAAGTGCTGTATATAATTTTACTCGGGAGAAGGTCTAGTTTTAGAAAATATAATAAAAAACCATATGTTATCTAAGAAAAAATATTGTGCCCCCTCCCCCGCCCTAATAGTCCGATGATTCCCCCCTTTGTTTTTATTGACGCAATTTTGAGTTTCTATTTAATGACATTTTTTTCCAATTTTCAATTTGATTACGCGGTTATGATTTTAAAAAAAATTTCGTTCATTTTGAATTACATAATATTTTTCTATTATTACATTTACCTATTTAATTATTAAGTTAAAAAAATGATCTTACAATATATATTCACATCTTCAATATACGTATTATAATTTGCTTATTGTTCACGTAATATATAGATAAACAATTGCTTTATTACTTGTTTAAATTAATTTATTAATATATTTATTAATATATTAATTAAGAGAGACCATGAAGCGTAATTATTGGCTTATTATAGTGGATATTTGACTTCATTTTAATTGCGAATTTTAATATTTGGAGGTAAACAACTCACTCCCAAGCTTGCCTGATATTCTGTTCTTATATTCTCCTTTTTTTTTATCACTTGAATTTTTGCTTAAAATTTTTTCTTAATAAATGAAAAAAATGATAATCATTGATTTTTTTAGATAAAAAATTTCAAATTAAAAAACATATGAGAAGAAATTAATTAAAAAAAGCATTTATTTTTGTAGAATCTATATAAAAATTACGCTCCAGTCAGGCACTTTATGTCGGCTTTAAAACTAACTTAATATAAGCTATCCATATTTTCTTCATTCAAAAACAGGAGAATATGAAAAATGATTCAAAATTTTATTATTAGATGTACAGGCTTTTCGGAGCTACGACGCATCTCCCATAAATTATTAAAATAATTATATTTTAACTACCGAAGTTTGCGTCGTAAATGCGAACCCTACGGGCGGACTAGTTCGTGAGCGAGGGGGAAGAATATGTCGTCTGGCAGCACTTTACTAACCAATAGCATAGGTGAGTGACTTCAGTAGTAAGGTACACTACGAGGTCTGCTTGTAGTTCAATATTTAGGCGCGTCCGACTAAAGCCAAAATTCGACTTAAGACACGCCATAGCAGCCCCCGTTCTAGCGGTTACGTCGCCCCGGACAAAAAGACAAATTTCCACCCCTTAAGAATATATATATATATATATATATATATTTTTTAAATAAAGGTACATATTTTTTATTTTCAATAAAAATCAAATCAACGCACTGTAAATTTTTAGCGAACGAAAAAATCGATATGTGAAATTTTCTATTAATTGAGTATTTAACACATCAATATTTTCTCACACTTACAGCCAAATATTTTGCCCTAATTTTTGGCGCCCCGGACAAATGTCCAGGTAGCCCGCCCCTAGGGCGGGCGCTGACCATAGGAACGGATCACAGTCGTAAGTCGAGAACTCCTGTACTTATAGACATAAAAAGAGGAGGGGTTAAAGAAGGTAAGCTTTTAATACTGAGTTGAAGACAACTTAATTTCAAATTCATCTCATGGCAGAAATTTATCCAACTATTAATAATGTCTTCTCCTGGGGAAGGAAACAGAAACCCGCCAAGTATTATTTCCAAGAATGTTACTCTCTAAAGCAGGGTTTCCAACCTTTTTCGTTTTATTCCCCCTTTTCAGCAAACTGCAGAATATAATTCCCCCCTTACCAAGCAAGAAGGTTGAAAATAATAATAAATAGTGGAATGAATAGTTTTTTACTTCTTTTAGTGCCAAGGTCTAACTATAAACAAAATTAATTAAATAAATCAAACGGGTAAAAAAGATTACTCTCTTAAAAAAAATTATGATCTTGTGTGCCTTTCAAATATTAGGTCTTAATAAAACCATTTGAAAAAACCTCTTTCTTTTTTGACATTTTTCCTCCTTTCCTGTCGAAAATATAGCGACCCAATCCAGAACTTCTCACCTCATAGAGCTGAATTGCATCGGATCTAAGGATTTAGATCCAAAATGATCGCGATCATGATTTCAGCTCGCATGTATTAACGCTGCCATCTAGTGAGGAGATCGGCAACTGGGCTCGCATACTCATTTCACCAGCAAACAAAAAGTATGAAAACGGCATTTTGATTAAATAAAATGAATGCGTTTGTGCGACGAGGGGCGTGAACAAGGGAGGAATAGGAGGTGTCGGTGGCTTAGCTACTCTCGGGCGGACCATGAATTTATCAGCCCTGCCCGACTCTTTTTTCTTATGTAAAAAGCAAACTTATATTATGAGAAACATTATATTATTATTATTATTATTATTATTATTATAAAATATTAGATAAACAAACTTATATTATAAGAAGTAGGCAAACGCTTAGATTCGTAGTGTTCTTAATATAATTATTAATCATAGGACCTACATAAAATCAAAAAATAACAAATTAATTATATGAATGAGACATTTTCTCTTTATGTAGAGTCTTATTAACTAGCAGGAACATTCCAAAGGTTTGTTAATTTCTGAGTAAGAGAGATGTTACTTCTTTCCTCCTACTAATTTTTTTTTATATAATCTGACTAGGCAGGAGAAAAATTAAAAAAATTATTTCATAGTCACCGCATCAATTTCGTGTGTTTTATATTTATTTTTTATATTATTTTATAGAAACAATTATTGAGTGTAATTTGTAAATAAAGAGAAAAATTAGCCAATAAAAATAAATTCTAATAAATAGCCAATTTTTTGATTGAAGGACTTATTTTTGATTTAGTTTTCAAAATTTTAATTTCACAAGTGGAAAATTTTTATTTTTTCCAATCCAATCCTTTCTAAATGACATATTAATTTATTAAAAAATAATTACAAATAAAAATTTAGGAAATTAAACATATGCAGCCTCTAGTATTTATTTACAATCTACAAATTTGCCTTATTGACCTAGAATGTCACAAAAAATGCAATGGTAGTATATATGTAATATTCTATTTAAATGTTCATTAAATCATTAAAATCCCTGCACGAAGATGCAAGTTAATTTTTCAGCATTTATTAACATCAGATAAAGGCATTTTAAATATTACATATTTTAATTAAAAATGAATTGAATTTATAATAATATAATTACAATTGAAATAGCTAATTTTTTAAATTATTGTGTTTGCATTTCCCAATTTGAGAATTATAAATAAACAATTCTGAAAGAAGGAAAAAGTAATTATATAAATTAGCATATAAATTTATAATTATTAATTACTAAATTTGATTTTTTTTTGAAATATTAAATATTATTACATATAATTATGTCCAATCAAACAAAATCATTTCGCACGTATTGTGCTCTCAAACAATTTATCTCATCCGTAAAATCCGTATAATAGTATTTGAAAATTCGAACTATCTCTAACAACCTCCAATGGTTAGTAATAAATAAATATATTCATTTTTTCTAAAGTGAAGACGAAATAGTTTTAAAAATGCAAAAGTGTGTCTATTTTTTGCGGAAGCCCACGTTAAACTTTTTCTTTGTACAATTATTTCATTTTTACAAATCAATTTGAGCTTTTTTTAATTTAACAAACAAAATTCATATAAAAACAAATTTATGTAAAAATTATATTAATAATAATA
This sequence comes from Anisolabis maritima, assembly GCA_010014785.2. NCBI lineage: Eukaryota > Metazoa > Arthropoda > Insecta > Dermaptera > Anisolabididae > Anisolabis > Anisolabis maritima. The sequence continues at coordinate 8,735 of JAAAKE020158746.1, forward strand.
TTATAATTAACATAATAAAATTTTGAGAATATAATAAAAATATAAATCAGTGGTGAATCCATGAAGCCAATTGTTCAAAAAGTTCAAATGAAAATATTATTTTAATTATATCATATTCCAAGCAAAATAAATCTGAGCACTTCCCCCCCCCCCCCCCCCCCCCCCCTTCACAACAGAAACATCTTTACATCATTGGAATAGATATTTCATATGACTAATTAAAATGATTTTCCATATTATAAATTTTTACTTCTTAAGTAACTATTAAGCGGCCCATTCATTTTCAAACCAGCCGTAAGGTTTGAGATTTGAGTGAACCCATACACTTTCAAACTTGTATGATCACACCAAAGACACAGAGCGTCGTTACGGCTTTGAAAATGAATGGGCAGCTTTCTAGCCTATTTACTAAAAAAAAATGAGACACTTTTTGTGACATATTTTGTTGATTAGCATTTCTTCTAGGTTTCCTCGGCGATAAAGAACTGTCTTTTATTTCAGTCTTTCATTTTTTAGAATTATTTCTAAAATAGGCACATCATATTTATATACAATGTTTCTTTGAGTGCCTATATTTTTCATAGTAGTAGAAAATAATGAGGGTTAGCGGTTTCAATTTTCCTCCAAAACTCTACTAGTTCTATTAAATATTTTATTTATTTGTTGTTTAAAATTTTCTCTTTATTGATATGGTCATTGAATTTGATTTGTTAAAGAAGTTAGAAAATACCTGTTACTAATACGACTAGGAAAATTTAATACTTTTGATTTATTTTTAGTATTAATAAATAAATAGTCTGTCCTCCATTTCCCTGGAAGAGCTATTTAGTCCTAATGTAATAGTGGGTTCAGCTCTAATGGCTGCTCTATGTGAAGCTCGTCGAATGCCAGTTTCTAAACGAATTTCAGGTTCAGGAGAAGTCCAGAAACTCTCCAGTAACTTACGATAAGCTGCTCGGTATTGACGATTGCTCCCAGCATAGATGAAAGGGTTGATGACGCTCGAAGCCCAAGCCAGAATGGAAGCAAAAACATGGAGAGTCGGATAACGAATCTGTTAAATCATTAATTTGCATTAAGCGAAAATTTTTTGAGAAAACTCAGAGAATAAGATTAATTAATAATACCAGGTATATAATATTGAATATTATGTTAATTTTTCATTTTTAATAAAATTTTAAGAGATTTATATTGTTAATTAAAAAAAGGCGTCTGAAAAACTTTGCCTGCAACATATGCAACCGAACACGCATGCCTGGTCGGCTGTCTGTCTTTCTTTTCTTTTTACTTTCTCCTACCGATATAGTGGAAAACTATTTTTAAGATCACTTGGGTTTATTAAATTAAATAAAGGTTAAATGAAATGTTGAATTGAAAAGACCTGTGAAAATCGACTGGTGCCTCCCAAACAAAAATTTTATCTATTTAAAATTTGTTGCATTTTGGATATTTATTATTTAATGTATTTTGTATGTTATTTACAATTAAAAATAGCCCCTGATGATGGTTCGTGCTATCTACAAAAACTGAAATGTAGTCACTCAGTCAGCCAAAAAATAAAATTTGCGATATTAAAACTTTTTTCAATCGATATCTAATATAGATGCCAAGAACTCACCATTTTATACAAAGCGTCAAGTAACTAGCACAAGAAATTTTTAAAATAATTAATTGTCAATAGTTTCATGATGTCAACTTATAAAAAAAAATTTTTCTCGAAAACAGCTCTAAAGATTTCAATAAAGTTAGTTATATTTAATAATTCGGGGGTGCGGAATTGATTGCGTTAGGTCTTTTCTTTGAGAAAATTCATTCAACCACTGTACGGATTAGAATTTTCATCATCTAACGATTTTGATAAAATTGGATGTATTTATACATTCGGGAGGAATCAAATGCGCTAGGTCTTATCTTTGAGGAAATATATTTCAAATTTCTTTTTAAAATAAAATTTTAAGTAATATTAAATTACTAAAAAAGTAAACAAATTCTAAACATCATACAAGACAAAATAATTGTGGGTTCCTCCAGGCAAAAAATACGCTAGTGTGTGGCATATTCATTTACACTGTACTCGCTTCAAGTCCTTCCCCCTTACTATATTCAGGAATCGAGAACAAGGATTAGTATTTTGAAACATTTCTTTCTTTTTTTTTATGAATCTTAACATTTTGACACTCCCCTGGTCAGAAAAATGTTTGTAATGATGTCGTATGTGAGTGTGTTGGGTGTCTCTCTGTCAGTCAAGCCGTTTACGTCCTCTTAGTAAGGAAAAAATGTAACTAAGTGGAGAAGAATAAAAAATTAATCAACGTTTTGGTACTAGTCCCGCTCTTCTTCAAGGTGGGTAAATGTTAGGTAATTTATCGTAAAGTGTCTCGTCATAAACAATGTGTGTTTAGAGCTTAATGACTTCTTGAATTTTTTTTTTTTACTTTTAGGAATATCAATTTAAAAAGCCATAGAAGAATTTTTTTAAATTCTGAGTAGTCACTAAATAATTTTATAAGGTTCCTAACTGATTCAAAACATTAAAATGTTTGATAAATTAACCTGATCGTCAATTACGTTGACTAACATCAAAGGAAGAAAGCAGGCAACAAAGCAGCAGAAGATGGTAAGCATCAAGATGGTTAGGCGGAGGTCTTCCCGTCGGTGAAATGATGACGGAGGAGGAACAAAACGCAATTCACGTTCATTCCTTGGTGAGCAACTATCAAGAGACAAAAAGTGTTAGTTATTTCTTCGGGTTTATCTCTGTTAATTTTGTCAAATAAAATAAATACTTTAGACGAGAGCAAGCAGCCAAAGGAGGTGCCTCTCTGAGAATAAGATATCACAAATTTAGTTGAAACATTTCGGCTTTGTTGTGATAAGAGAGTCATCAGAGAACTTAGACCTGGAAAGACATTACACTTTTTCATGTTTTATTAACATTTTCATTATAAAAACTCTAAGTTGACTGATGATATTAGCAAAATAAAGCCGAAACATTTCAACTAAATTTAAGAGTTTGTATTCAGAGAGAAGCTCCTCTGGCTGCTTACTCTTCTCTCGTCTTCAGGAATTGAAAATTTACAGCAATATACTTTTACTATTCTTCTCCTCTTAGAGCAGTCTATTTTAGTTTTGTAAATTTTTTGACTACAGAAAAACCGAAATGTTGTAATTTATTCGAATATGTATTCTATCTATTACATTCGGAAGTACGCAAACGCTTCCCTTTGGAATGATTTCGCTAGATTATTTATTATTATTAGACCGACATAGAAATAAAAGGTAGAAAATTAATTATATGAAAAAGTAAGAAAATTGTCATCTCGTGTTTTTATGTAGTTTTTTTTTTTTTTTTTTTTTTTTAAGTTTTTTTTGGCATCTGAGGCCATTTAGACTCCGTCCTTATTTGTTTTTATTTTTTTGTATCCAATATAATAGAAATAAATTT
>JAAAKE020158757.1:0-12179 GCA_010014785.2 Anisolabis maritima
GTAATTAATCACTTTATCAATGATCGCCGTCGCCTTCAATTTCTATCTAAATAATGCCAAGTTTATGAAATTAAACAAATATTTCCAAAAATATCACACCCCCTTTTTTTGCGCTTCATTTTACTAGTTAGATATAGTTAAATACAAGCCTCTGATCGAGAGTGTGTCTCTTCTTTAAGGCCATTCGATGGAGTCGCATTGCTGTTGGCCAGAAGTAGACAAGATGCACTATTGCTTGTCAGGGTAGACGAGATATTGCTGTTGTTCGGGATTTCTTCGGGATTCGATGTCGTATCTCCTCGATCGGGCATTATAATACTTTATCTGGAAAAAATAAATAAGAAAAGTATAGGATCTGTGATAGTCCTAGCGAACTTAGTGCTATACAAAAATTTGGAAAAATTAAAAAAAAAAAAAAAGAAAAATATTTTTTATATTGAGTTAAAATGAAAAGGTGTAGTAAGTTATAATTATTGATTAAGTAAATAATTAATTTTTAGTAAATCATTTGGAGGGAGGTAGGGCGATTAGCTAAAAGCTAATAATATCCTAACAATAAATTATTGATAAAGGATTTCTGTTTGGGGTAGGAGAGCAGAGCATGTGTTCAAAATTTAGACCCCGTTTATTTAATTTTTTTTGTAATTAATTCTATTTTTTTCTATTTAGAAATTTAATTTATCATTTTTGCAAACATTTTCCTTGTTGAAAATAACATTTTATTATTTTATTAACATTATTTTTTTTTTCCAGGTCGTCATTGAAGAAGAAAGAGAAGATATTTTAAGGGGAGGGGAAAACGCCAATAATTCGAATTTTTTTTTTATTTTTTGCCATCTGGGTCAACTTTCATTGTCCTGTGAGGGTCTTATCCACCCGTATGGCTAGGCCTCTTTTGCGTTACATTTATATTTCGAGTGAAATCAAGTTAAAAATGTCTTAAATAAAAAAAGTTATTTTAACATTTTAACAAACTACCTTTTAAATCCTCAAAAAAGGGACGATAATTTTTTATTAAAAATCGATTTGGTGTTCATATACGTCATTTGAAGGGCTCTTAAAAACAAAGCGTTTTTGTCCCCTTATTTACTTATAAGTCAGAACTTGTACAAGTTTTCATCCTAATACAAGAAAACAAAGGTATTGATGTAACGGTACAATTTCAATCGGTGTATCTCAAATATAGACTTTAAAAATCAGGTTAATAGAGTAGTACTTGATATTCCAAAGATCTAATTAAAGAAAATTCTCTTCATTATAGACACTATTTCTAATACAATTAAATGGACCTGAGATTTCTTTTCCAGTGTCTAGATTTCTAAATTTATTCAACTAAATTAAAAAAATACCTGGAATAATCAAAAACTTGTTTAATCTTTAAAAAATAAATATAACTGGAGATTTTTAAAGAGAAATATTAAAAAGCAGAATTTCCCTGCTTAATTTATTAATATATTTAGAAAGGTGTCAGACTCTGATTTCGCGAAACTTTTAATTAATTTATTATATAAGAGAAAAGTGATTTTTGTTTAATCTTGGATGTGAGTGAGTTGTTTACTGGTGGTGCCACTGGGACTTGAACTCAGGATCGTCTCCCAATCGAATGTCGAGACTTGTACTTTGTCAAGATTAAATAAAATCCGAATCGAGATATTATATATTTTTTCGAGATTATTTAATCAAACTGATTTTTAATTGAATGTTGATTATTGTTGAGGTAATTATGATAATTTAATAAAACAACCAAGGAACTTGAAAAAGGAATCTGTAGTATCAACATTCATTAAATATATCCTTGTCTGAATAATAAACTGATTTTGTTTTATTTTGAATTATAAATTTTGTCTTTCTTTCTCTTTTTAGGTTAGTTGAGACAGGGATAAAAACTGTAGTATTTTTATGGGATGGCCCTTATGGTGGAATGAATTAAGTAGACAGAGTAGTACTACTTATTGCGGTCACCCCTCCCTTAGTATTGTTGCGCAATGGATTTTATGGTTATCTCATGTACGGATATGTATTTGTATTTATCGTTTGAATATTTCTTTAGGTCTTGAAATTATAAGCCATTTTTGTCATGCTAAATTTTTCGTGCATACGCCACGTATTCACGTCATAACGTTATAAATACAATCACAAATAAACTCTAAGTTGATATATTAAGATAATAAATTGACAATAACTTCTTTTTCTCTGGGTCAGTCGGTACAAAAGGGAAAAGACAATAATGCTAGAGATAATATCTACAAAATATTTTTAATTCTCACCTAATGTCGAATTCTAGATAAAATTTTTAAAATGGTCCAGAATAAAAAGTGATTCCTTGGCAAGATAATTCTTATAAATAAATATAAACAACTATTAAACCTAAACATTTCGAAAATTTATGTAAATTTTTATTTAAATTGTTCAAATGCAAACTCATATTCATTTACTGTATATGAATATATTAATATTTTTCATAATTTTATATTTATATCACCCTTTCTCCTTTTCCCTCGTATATTAATTGGTCCTTTCGTATTTTTTTAAGGCCAGTTATTTGAGAATAAAAAGAGCTATAAAAAGTACGTTCATTTTATTTTTGAAATATTTCTTATTAGTGGGTCAAGAGGAAGGTCTCCGAGTTTCGTTATGTCATATATCTGGATAGAAACATGAAATTGATTTTATATATAGACTGTTTAAACCCCAATACCGCACTTGTTTGATGTGGATATTTGTTTTGATTACTTGATTGATCTAGAAGCAAACAAGAAATGAGAGATATTTTTTTATTTATTGCTTAGAGACTAGAGATTGTGAGATCTTTATCAAAAATAATTGAGAAAATATATCAATTTGTCAGTTTGCCTATGTCATTCCTTTATACAACACGTTTCAAAAATATCATTCTTTTTTTTGTTTTAAATTTTAAAAAATTATCTTAGTAATATGAATTTTATATCATAGAAAGAAAAAAGAGGTTAATTTTCTTCCCATATGACTTTTTTCAATAATATATTAACCCATGGTATATCATTATAAAATTCTTAATACTTCTATTAAAATTTAATTTATTTATAACAAGCTCATCGGGTATTGAGTCATAAAAATTCTTAAATTTATTAATTAAAGAAAAGTATTTTTTATTGACATCTTTTTTTTTAGTAAAAATAAAAAGTAGTAAAGCGAACATTAAAAGTCAATAAATGAGTAAAATTATTTTTCTGAAGCAATAAATAAATTAAATTTTTATATTAAGAAAACGTATAATCTAGCGCCTGGTGAAATGGTAAAATCAGATGCTTGTCTCATCTAGGGGTTGCCCATTTTTAATAAATTATAATTATTTTCTCGATTAAAATATTTTGTCCTGTTTCTTTTCAATATCAAAAAAAATAAGAAAAATGAAAATTCCAACAATAATACATTAAGTATTTTAAGTGAAGTACTGGTCGAATTCAATACTACTGCTCCTTGTCCTTCACTTCTACAACTGTCTTTTAAGACATATCAAAAAAATATTTAATAATATACAAATTTTTAAAATTATATGATATATACTAATAATAAGAATCTCGGGAACCCATTAAAAGATCCCAAGAATCCGCGCGCATACTTCAATAATCACCATCTTTTTTTTTTTTCATTTAAAAAATGTTAATCACCAATTAATTACTGAAATTTAAGCTTTCATGGTTGTGGTTTGTGTTAAACATTTTTTCCATCCTTTTACCGCAGCGGATTATTTTTTTTTTTTCTACTTTAAATAAGAACATCCCACGTTAAAAAAAGGAAAACTATGTTTATTTGTTTTTTATTTATTATGAAAAATTCCTAGAAGTGATAATAGTTTTTTTAAGAAGAAAGTGTTTTAAATTATAATAAATATAGTAGAGAGGTTTCTCTTTAATTATAGTTTAAAGAGATAAAATGTTAAAAATAACATAATTTAGCCATAACATACCGAGTGATTTTATCAAAACCAGTTTGTTCTTTGTGAGAGGCTGAATTTTATTATTCATAAAGTATAAGACGTTTCAAAATATTCCAATAAATCTGGTCCTAAATAGATCCCGTTTATTTACTAAACGAAGTCAAGAGAAATGTTTATTCTTATGAGAGTAATTTAAGTATAAATGGAATAATTAGGAGGCGTGTTAAGATTAATCAAAGATTTAAATCGACTCAATCGAATTTCATTAATTTATACAAATACATTATTTACTATTTTTTATTTAAATAAAGAAAATAAAGATAAATGATACGGTTAAGGGAGCTCATAGGATTAAAAAACAATTTTCCAAGGTAGAATAACATATTTAATTATTTTAATAAACTTGTTAGGATTGTTTCCCTAATTTTTTCCCATTGAGCTTATAAATTTATAGGTAAACAATGAAATAAATAGAGAAGGCTCCTTCACGTCACTGCTTCCAACTTGTTAATAATATAGAAATAAAGAAATTTACATGTATTATTATACTCATGTTCTATATTTTAATCAAATTTTAAATTAAAATATTCTAGAAATATGTCATAAAAATTTATTAACTATAAACAAATTTGATAATTAATAGTTTAAATTATAAAAAGAAAAACGCATGTCATGGAGGACAGATTTTATAAACAAATATGATTTATAAATTGGAGATGTATTTAGTCTGAAGTACAGATGGCCTAGAACCCTTGAAATATTTTAAAAATATCAATACATCATATTATTCCATTTATATTCTATGAATTTTTAATAGCTATATATAAATAATACTGATTTTCTAATTATTATTTTTTTTATAAATCATTACAATCTTACGTCAATCTTAAGAGTGTTTAAAGCTATCCGTAAGTACTTGAGAAGTGGTCCACAAAAAAATCATCTTAAGTGAGGTGAATTTGTAAAAAAACCTACCAAGTGATCACTATAATTTTCTATGGGAAAAATCCTAAGAAATTTAATAGTTTCAAATCCCATAACCCTCAACAAAAATTTTTAAAGTTAATAAAATTGTAATACTTTATTAATAAATTTTCTGTACTATGCCTTATATAATATGTTTATTTTCCAATTTATTATTATAAACGGACAGGCTCATTAATTTACATTTTAAATAAGGGTGTACATGGACATAAAAATGAAGAGTGCTTCATCGTGCAAAAGACTGATTATGAAGTGATATGATCGATCAAATCTTGTAAAGGGGTGTTTTAAAAATATCACTTTCAGGGTACTATCTAGCGATACTATTAATCGTCCACTGTAGGCGATTTAGTCGAGAATAACCGAGGTAAATGTAGAAAACATGTGAATATAATTAAATTGAACATTCTTATAAAATTTAATATATTTTTTCTATTTAATAATATTAAATATTATTTTTCATTTTAAATACAATTTTGTTTTTATGAGATTTACCGATTTTGTCTGCCACTCAAAATACATCTCTGGTCCTTGGTTGGTAGCTTTTTTGCTACGCTTACTATATTGGCCTTTTCAATGAGGGAAGGAAACAAGAGTGACTGATATACGTATAAGTTATTTAAGAAAAATTTTCAAATTATTTTTTCTTTTTCCCTTTGTTTTATTTATTTAATATTATTTTTAACTTTTTTTATTTCTTCTTTCAGAAGAGGAATTCTGAAAGTACGAGGAACAAGGAAAATTAAAAAAACTTGAATAATAATTTTTTAACCTCTCATCTCCTTTAACTACATCTGACACTATATTGATTTTTTATCGATAATTTGATAATAATAGAGACGATACTCATTATATTTATATTAATGCATATCAAATAATACCTACATGAGAATTACAAAAAGGAAAATTCTTGGAAATATAAATAAAACCAAATCTAGATTCCGGATAAAATTTTCGATTGTTGCTGCAAAAATTTTGTTCCTGAATGTCAAATGATTGGGAATCACTTATTTAAAAAGCAATAGATTAAATAAATAGGTTAAAAAGTACTTTTGAGCAGGCTGATATATGAAAATGGTATATCGAAAAATGACTGTTTACTGATAGACTCATTACATAAAAGTAAATTAAATCTTCATTATTCTTCTTCTTATAGTATTATAATATAGATTAAATTTAATTATCTACGTAAAATAACAAGCAATGTCCTTGAAAATGAATAAATTTGATTAAATTTTATGTGAAATTCATGGAATTATTTCGATTACATATTTCAATGAAAAAAAACGCTAATTATTTAAGTATAAAAGAATGTTAAAATTACTAAATTTACTAGATTTCGAATGAAATTATTTTAAGATTATATTTGTTTATGTGAAAAATTATTTTTAACCACTCATTCCGGAAATAATTAATTTCAGCATGAAATGACTTCTAACTTTTTTAAATCTAAATTTAAAATTGAATAGAAAAAAATAAGAAATTTTTCGGAATGTTCTGAACTCCTCCAACCCCCCCCCTCCCCCTCCTCTGATTCCCGTATTTCTCGGAATAAACAGATTTAAATAATTTTTTTCCCTATTGAAGCCAAAAAAAATTAAATCAACAATTTATCAGATTTTATGGGATGTTTATTTATTTAGAAAGGAAGCGCTATTTTAAGAAAAATCTTATAATCTGATTCCGAACTATCAAGCTAGATATGCATATGCACTAAATTCAACTTTCTATTAAAAGTTCGTCCTTCGGTGGTTTATACAATATGGTTTAGAAAATTAAAATGTTTTCTTAGTGTAATTTAATAATATAAAATTATGTTTATTTTTTTAAGATAGAAATATATTTAAGCGCAGAAAGGAATTTCCAAGGATTTTTTAAATAATAATAATAGTAATTTTTTAAATAAAATTTTAGTCTTACTATGAGTGTATATTTTTTTAAAAATTTTAAGAAAAAAGTATAATTACGTTTGGTTTTCTTCTCGAAGATGTGTGGAGTTTTCATTTAAGAAAAAAATCACATTAGAAGAATGCCATTAGATGAGGGTGAAATTGAATCATTCAACAGGTGTGAGAGGAAGAAAATTTTTATCAATATTTGAAAGAAAATAAATTGGAGAAAATACGGATTTAACGAAACATGATTTTTTGTTTTTAACACTTGTTACATTTGACACACTTATCGTTTTCAAAGGAGGCAAAACATTTAATAGAGAAGTCAAGAGAATAAAACCGGCTGGTGGGGCGACTGGCTCCGCGAGTTCGATAATTCAATGGTGGGGATCAGGATGGAGGGGTTGGAGGGGCCACTTTCTGTCCTGGTTGTTGCCAGACTTGTAACCAATCAAAAGACGCCGGTCTTGTCACATGACTTCGCTCTCTTATTCAAATTGATACGATATTATTAAAAAATGATATAATATATAAGAGTACAAGAAATCATATTATCATAAGGTTTTTTTGACACTCAAAGGCTTTTATTCGTGATTTCTTTTTTAGTTACTCATGCCAATCTCGAAGTGTTGAAATAATAAGACAATGGATCAAAGATAAAATTTTCAAGCTTTTTGAACTGACATTTTTATTAGAATCATACAAAAATGGCAAATAATGTGAATTTCCAACCCAAACATGAAAATATAATATCACTATCTTTGACATTTCCTGAGAGCTATTTTCGGATTTTAAACCAGACGATGATTTTGGTATCTCGTTATTTTTCAGAGAATAGGAATTTTATTTTTTTTTAGCCAAAGTCCCTGTTTTTTAAAACTTTCACACTGCCTGCGAACTCTGGAACGTATCCGTTTTCTGATTCTCTAGACAATTATCAATTTGATTGATGTACGAGTGAGAAGAGTTGTGTTGTTTACATGTGATCAGATCTCAGGCAGTTTAAGAGCAACGTTCTCTGTATATGATTATATCTTCTCTCAAAATGAGTAAAGTATCAGATTGCTTTAGAATGATTTTATAAATAACTTTCTTTAGCTAATAAATATTAAATTTGTGTTAAAATCATTATTAAAGTGTAATTTTGTATATTTTGATTTCCCCCCACAATTAGTTTCTATCATGAGTACAAGATGACAGTGAAATCAATTTTAGAACTCGTTCTTTTGAACTAGTTCAATTTGTGGTCTATTGAGTTGATTTTGATGTCAAAATTTAATATGATGCTAGAGTGAACTAAAAAAAAAAATTAAAAAACAAAATTAGTAGTATAAAACTCATATCATGAATTAAAGTCAATTTGAATAATAGTTTAGGAAATTAATAACGTTTTATATTTATTAAATTAATTAATATGCATTCTACACTACAAGTAATTATATCCATCCCTTTGATCTTTTAATTAATTTATATATAATTTATTCATATTTAATTAAATAGGCTCAAGAGTTGAGAAAACTCGGAAATGAATGTGCCCTCGAGGAAGAATTCGATTCTGCTATTAATTTCTACACTCAAGCACTGAAATTAGAACCCAACAATTATATCCTTTATAGCAACAGATCCTATGTCTATTTAAAAAATAAAATGTATTATAATGCCTTACAAGATGCTATGGAAGCTATATATCTGAAATCCGATTGGGCTAAAGTTCGTTTTCTTTATAATTTAATCGAAAGTCATGTTATATTTTGAATAATCTTTTTCAGGGTTATTTTCGTAAAGCTGAAGTTGAATATGCAATTGGGAAATATGTGGATTCTCTAGTATCCTATGGATATGCTTTGAAATATCAACCTGATGATCCTAATATTTTAGCTTCAATTTTAAAAGTAAACAGAGAGAGAAAAGCTCAAGCCAAAGGTTGAAAAAATATTTATTTTATACAGAATAATAAATAATAGAGAATTAGAGGATACGAATTTTGCACATAACTGGGTTTCAAATCCAGCTTATTTCTAAAAATTAACCAAATAAATCAAAAAATAGCAATAAGAAGAAGGATCTCAGCCAGTAAAAAAATATGTTGGTCTTTTTAATGTAGATATTTGCTGTCACTGTTTTGATACTTACTACATGGCAGAATTTTTGCAAAACATTTTCTCTGTGATGGTTACAACCACAGACTGAGATACCTATTTTAAACAGAATATTATATTGAGCATTTTTTTGGTTGAGATCTTCCTCCCAGGTTTTCTTTCAATTATTACTCTTCTCACCAAGACTTAAACCTATGTTTGCCATATTTTCTGTCCCCCCCCCCCCCTTCAATTTTCATAATAATTACGTTATAAATTCAAGTATTTGTTTACAAATCAATACTCACAATGCTACTTAAAATGAAAAGAAAGTTTCTAAATTAATGTTTTTTCAAATCCCGCCCATTAGCACTAGATTGTGTGACCGGCCGCCTTATAAACATTTTAATTTCTGAAACCTTCATTATTAATTCATACAAATATTAATGATTTTTCAGCGATGTCTCAAGTGCCCTGGCTTGGTGCTGGTTTTGGGATAATCATCGCAGTCTTCTTAATGGTTGCCAATCATATTACCTGCTCAACACCTTTTATTAAAGTAATAAATAGAGTTGAAAATTTTATACAAGATATTTACCAAGGGTTTGATACAGTGACTTTGAACAGAGATAGTGCTGAGATCAGAAGTATGATATTTATTTCTGACATTTGCTTTTCTTTTGAAGTATACATAGAAAGTTTCAAGTAAACAAAAGATTCGAATTGAAAAAAGTAAAATGAGATCATCGCTGAAACAAACGCCTATTTTGCACTATCGAAAAATCCTACTTTTATAAAGCTTTAATAAATAGACTTTATATTAAAATATTGTAATCCGCATTTCTATTAAAAACCTTTCATTTCAAAGTTACTGAATTATCAAACACCTTTCCACTAATATGCTAGAGAAATTGATTAAATCCTTGTTTGTTTGTTTGTTTTTTTAGAATCCTTTATTAATTGTCCTAACAACAATTTTAATAGCTATATTTGGATATTTTTGTGGATTAGCAGTCAACGAATTTAAAAAATATAAACAGCATCAAATGTTAATTCCACCAAAAGTTCCAGGTATATATATAATAAATAATAATATTATTATTATGGGGCTAAAGAAGTGAGCTCATCAATCTCCCTTCTCTATTCATCCCTCCTTTGAGCTACTACCATTCTCACACCCCTGTCCCACCTCCTCGAGATCTTTCTTGACATTTCCTACCTCTCTCAACTTAGGTCTCCCTCTTGGGCTTTTTTCTACTGGTTTTCCGACAAATGTCCTAAATGACATTCTTTCTTTTCCCATTCGAACTACAAGTCCGACCCATCTTAATCTTGGCGATTTAATTATCCTAATGACATCTGGTTCCTTATACAGATCATGAAGCTCGCTATTATGTAATTTACAACATTGTTCTGATTTTTCATCGAGTTATATCATTTCTAGATACTACTAACATTATAACACCAACAACAACAAAGTTCGAACCTGATGTAGAACAAGAAAAACCCATCACAATTAAAAAGGAAAAGACTCAAAGATATTCCAAAGCTCAAGCGAGACAACGTTATAAAAAAGGAAAATTTTAACGGAATTTTTGTTTATAGGATCTTGACCAATGAAAACTTTCTTTCATTATATTCTAATTTTTTCTGTGTTATTCTCTGATCTCATATTATGTTGTATATGTTTTTGATCTCAAATTTATATCATTAATGTTTATTTATAATCAAAACTTAAATATTTTATGTTTAGTAAAAAAATATAAATACAAAATTTTGATTTAATTTTTTGTTCTTTTTTTAATGCTTGTTTTTACTAACTATAAATGCAGAATGCCAGATGAAAAAGTCTCATTAAAAAATTATTTTTTGGGACTTTTCGGTAAAAGTTTATTCATGCCCACTTGCACTTTATAAAGGGTTTTTAATGCCTAAAAAGCTGTCCATATTTAAATAACAGCAATACTTCCCTAAGTCCGATTAATTGGTTCCTCTCTCTTTCCGGACTTTTCGAGTTTTTTAATATATGGAAGAGAAGATTGCATCTCGAGCAATATCATGACATCGTAAAGGCTATGATCCCCAAATTTGGATGGTAAGTAGTGAATAACCTTTATTTCATTTTTATTATTAAAAAATGTGATAAAATTAAAATTTACAATTTTAATTAAAATTCCGACTTTAGTGAAACCCGGACTAATTGAAACCAGACTTAGTAAGGTATTGCTGTATAATAAAATTAGTTAATGTATGATTTTGTTATTAGATATTAAAGGCATTAAAAAGATATGAATAAATTGTACCAATATATCCCGAAGAAGTTTTTTAATACTGAGTTTTTCATTCTGCTTTATCCTCCATTCATTTTATCTTAATTAACAGTTACATCATCCTATTTTGAATTGAAATCGCAATTTATTAAATATTATTTCTAAAACATTGAAAAAGGGTGATACTTATTATTATTCCTCTTAATTTTTCATAAACTTTTCTTTTTAATAACTAAAATTTTTTTAATTTCTGCTTTCACACCATAATCATTATTTATGTTTTTAAATTTAGATTAAAAAAACTTTTTTTTCAAATATTAAAAAATGTATAAAACTAAAATTTCTCGATTAAAAAAAATTTATATTCATTATTTCATTAATAATTTTTCTTCGCAAAAATAATAAATAGTTTAATAAAAGAAATATAAAGAAGCATTTTATTTATAAAAAAAAAAAAACGAATCAGGTATTCTAATAATTATATTTATATATATGTATGTGGAATAATTTTTTCCCAGGTTGGTCCGCGTTCATTGTTGAGATTAACTCGACGTTTCGGCTCTCTTTTTGGAGCCATTTTCAAGAGTTTTGTGTTAGGAAGTGATGGTGGAGGTGGTTTGTTTTTGTTTTCGGGGTCGCAATCTTGCTACTCCCCAAGTTTGGTCGGTGGGTGTGGATATGGATGTGGCGGTGGTTTGGATTTCGCTCTGAGAGCTAGGGCGGGGGCTTGGTTGAGTGTTTTGTTTGGGTTGACTTCGAGGACTCAATCTGCCTACTCCTCGACTAGCAAGATTGCGACCCCGAAAACAAAAACAAACCACCTCCACCATCACTTCCTAAAAAAAAACTCTTGAAAATGGCTCCAAAAGGAGAGCAGAAACATCGAGTTAATCTCAACAATCAACCCGGACCAACCCGGGAAACATTATTCCACATATATATATATATATATGTTCTGAAAGGTTTCCGCGGTTGGTTGTATGTGGAATAATGTTTTCCCGGGTTGGCCCGCGTTGATTGTTGAGATTAACTCGAC
>JAAAKE020158768.1:0-12179 GCA_010014785.2 Anisolabis maritima
GCATATAACGAACTTTATGTGAATTTATCAGAAATAAATTAAATTATATATGAATAATAAGAGAAATATTTTAACAATGCTCTTATTTTAATACAAATTAACTTATACTAACTCTGGAAATAACTGTCCGATTTCGGTTTTTTCAGAAATTAATTTTGTCTAAAGGCTGCTTGAAAAGTTCGTTATGGTATTATCTCTGTCTGAATGTCTGTCCACAATTTTTTTTTCAAATAACAACATTTTGACTTGGGATTTGGATAAATCACTAAAAATGAAGTAAAATTCTCCAATTTTTAAAATCGGTTCATTGACATCATGGTCAAAATGCCTACCAAAATTTTGAAATTTTACTACATATTTACCAAATTTTTATTTTTCAATTTAATAAACAATAAATTTTGTATAAATTTGAAGTTCAATCAAGAAAATAAACCTAATTTGTCTAATCACATGCTCCTTTTATAATTGATTGATCAAGTGTTTTAAAGTAGAGTTTGATCAAGAATTCTGCATTTTGGTTTGAAAACCCGTCACACTAATCTGGTTATTTCTGGGCATCTTGAAATTAAGTATATTAAATTTGAAGTTACCGAGTAGTTAACGTTTTTAATATTAACGTTTTTTTTTTTTTTTTGCAAAATTTAATACATTTCCAAACGTATGGAATAATAAGCAATTCATGAAAGACTCCTATTTGATTTGTTTACTTTATTTTAATAAAATGGCCAAATTTGACTTGTTTTTTGTTTCGCCCCCGCTTCAGTGATTATTCAGGCCAAGTGAGAGGACACAAATACATTGAAATGCTAATTTTTATTTTATTTTATCCTCTCTTCTATTAAAAAAGATTTTATTCCTAGGTTAATTAAAGAAAACCTCTGCCCAATCACGCACTTGATTTTCCATTCTGCATTCCTAATTTGTTAGATCTTTTATTTTATAGAAATGTTAATATCTTTTCTTTCCTTTTTTATTCTTTGAACAGATTTAAATTCAATGTTTTCATAGATAAGAAAAAATCCATAAAAAATAATTAATTGATTAGTGACTCATAAGGTATTGTGTTTGGTTGGAATTAATTTCTTCCAGTGTAATAAGAGCTGATGGGATATTTAGGTCATTCACCTTACAATCAATCGCTCGACATCAAAAGCCCGATGATTTATTTTTAGACAAATTATTATAATTTATGATTAATCAAATGAAAATCTTTCCCTGGATAGTCCCGAAAAACAAAATTTTGAAAGGTTCCAATAATTACAAATAACGAGTTAATACCAAATAATGACTTCTAAGGACACAAATAGAAATCTGGTGTGACTAAAGGCGCATCACACAACTTCCTCCTATTTATGATATGGAAAGCCAGTCCACAATTTTATATCTCATTTCAGAGGTTTTTTGTTTGTGTATATTAAACAATTACCAATATTATAAAAAAACAAGTGAGCCCCAGACAATTTTGGATGAATAAGGACTAGTATATTTCTAAAATCATCTAATAAATAATTGTTTTATGAATTTTAATCAAAATCGCTAGAACGAATTTTGAGATAAACCAAAAAAACTCAAAAGTACAGGTACCCATTGGCCAATTTTATTCAAAAGCTTGGAGGTGCAAGCAACAAGGGTACCTAGCTTAAATATAAAATTTCTTCCTCGTATGTTTTATTGTTTTTGAGAAATCTTGTCCATACACAAACACACCATTTAGCGAGACCCATTTTTTTTTAGATTCAGAGGATTTCAAAACGTGTATTTCTATTGAAATCCCAACATCGTTTTTTTTTTTGCGATCGCAATTCTTTCTCAATATATATTTCATATAAAGGTAAAAGAAAGTAGAAAATGATAATAATCTCCGATGGTAACTTCAAGGAACAAGCGTATAGAATATAAATATAAATAGGATGGAGAGAGAAATAAAGAGAAGTTCGAATAATCGGAAAGGATTCTCAATTCACATTTGTTGGCCAGGGAGGACTGCTGAGCAAAAAAGGCTTTAGAGCTTCTTTTCTCCCTTAGGTAATATATGAAAGGGATTAGAGAAAAATCCCATGTCTTTAAAATGAATAATCTTGGAGGGAGGCTGAATAAACAATCGCACTTTGCATGTTTAATTCCTTTTTTAATCAATTTTTGTTTTTAATATTTTTGCATCTAAATTCATTATTATATATAAAAAAATAGGCTTAGATTTATTTGGGCCGAACAATAAAAAATTTTTAAGCTGGCAAATGGCCGTCTAAAAATTTTATCTTGTTTGAATATTTTTTTCTTTGGTAGCCCCTTTAATGTTCTTGGCTCTTGACGGTCGCTTAATCCACCCCTGGTAAAAATATAGGTAAAACATTATTAAATAATGAGAAAGCTTCCGGCTATGTGCGAGACTCAGGCTGAGCAAATATAGAGAAATAAAGGTTTAAAGAATTTCCTTTTAATCTCCTCATTATTGAATTTTTTTAGATGAAATAAAACATCATGTTGTGAAATTGAATAATAAGATTCAAGGAAATAAATTTATTTATTTATTTATCCACTCTAATATTAAAATAATTGATTAAAAGAAGAAAAAAAGAACAATCATAATCACGCACTTTAATTCTCCCAATGCGCATAATTATGAGGAATATTTTTCTGATGAGGCACTTCTATCATAAATATTCTTTTTAATTCAATTACAATACAAATATAAATTGTATCTAGAACTAATCGATTTCGAGATTAATTTAAATACGACTTGATCTTCAATATTACTACATCAATTAGATATAATTAGAATTGCAATATTATGAATTTTTATTCATTTGAACTTCTTTACTTACACTTTAAATTGAAACTCGGTTGTAAAATTTAAATCTGAAATTTAAATTAAAAAAGAAAAAAAAATTTTTAACATTAATATTCAAAATATTTGAACTGATTTACATCTCTACTTGTTTTTATAATAATTTCTCAACACTTGATAATGAAGGTATTTTATGAATAAATTCATATAATTTTGATTTATTTCTTAAAACCGTTCTAATTTTTTTTTTTTACAAATTGCTTAAATTTAAAAATATTCGATCCAAATTTAGATAACATAACCTATCATCGAATAAATTAGTTTAATAGTAGTTTGATTAAAATCTGATATATGTATATAAAAAAATTAAGTAGTGGGGTAACAACAAAACCGACCGTCTCTTCCGCTATGAGATTTGCATTAGCATGATAAATACTTAGCATGATATTTTTTCTATCAGGTGTCAGCAATATTTAAGTAAGTTTCCGTTTTTGGATTAATTACAAATACGAAGAGTTATATTTTCGGCATATGAGGCCATTTAGACTTCGCCATATTTATTTAAATTTATTGGTAGCCAATATATTTAAAATAAATTTTATCGTTCTGGACGGAAAGCGAATCACTGACCCTTGGTACGTGAAACAAGGCCTATACGTTCGCTTCAAGGGACAGAAGAAAATACATCAAATAAACTAAAAACGGAGAATAACTTAACTATATTAAAAAAGAAAAGAAAGAAATTCATTGAAAAATTTTGAAAAAATAAATTATCTGAGAAATAAAAAACTTAGTAAGATAGCCATGATAGTTTTTAATACATTTTATTTTCGATTTAATATTTTTTGCATTGAATAATTGAAATATTCATTCACATCGCCTCTTATTATTCCTATGGTTTTTTAATGTTAATTTATTTTTGTTTTATGTTTTATAAATTTTATATATGTTGGCTGTAAGATCTCTTAAAGTAAACCGGATGTAAATGCAAATAAAAAAAAATGTGTAAAATTTCTTATATTTTGAACTTGATTCAAACGTTAAATGGGATGTTAGGGATCGTAAAGTGGAATTCCATTCTTTAATTTCTATTTCTTCGACGCCAAACATCTGGGAATCTAAATTTAGCCAACTTATGATTTATTTTTGTCATTCATTTTATTTTCAAGTTTCGAAATTTATCTGTGAATATTCCAACTATCAGAAATCATTAATTTTTATCACTCTAAAAATATACTTACATTTTAAATTAGGAACTACCTCGACCAACAAACACTAAAAATAAAAAAATAACTAAAATTATAGTCACTAATAATTTCATTTTAACCTATTCAACTTTTTTATACAAATCATCTTTGCAAATTCTTGCTATTATTTAATTATTAATGTCTGATTTTTCTTCATTTGTCTCAATGACAGTAATTTAAGATTGTAATAATTCTGAAAATATCAGCAAAAATCCTTTTTTTATTTTCACTACTTTTATCGAGTCTCTCAGAAATTCTTTAAAAGATACTTAATTCGAAAAGTGTTACACTCTCCGAGTTTCTGCGCACGAATGAATTATTCAACAAGAAATAAAATTTGTCCAACAATATTTGTCTATATAAAAATTCTCCCGAATGAACAATTTGAAAAAGTTGTTAAGAGTGGGATTGTTCTTTTTTTTAGCTTTTCCAAAGTCTCGCTCTTTTGAACGAAGTATTTTTTAAATTCTGAAATCCTAATGAAATTAAAATTTTGTATTATTTCAATTAGCAAAAAGAATTTATAATCCTAAAAAATTAGAAGTTTTATATCAAATAAATTTCGGAGGGATATCGCTTTCTGTCATTAATTTTATTTAAATGTATTTTATCCGAGCGAACAAAGGCGCTTATGAGCGGTTCTACCTACAATGCATTTCTTGATTAATCAATAAAAATAAAGCTGGCTTAACAAATTACAGTAGTAAAATATATTTATTCCTAAAGGCTTAAACAAAAATATAAAACAAGTTAGATAAAAATCGAGATAATTTTTAATAAAAAATATTTAATAAAGAAATATAAAAGAAAAAACTTCTTTTTATTGAATAATAAATTCTGTATTATTACTTTATTTATAAGACTTGATTTTCTTAATCCTTTGATATATAATTTTTTACTAAATATAAAATTGCCAATTTTTTATTTAAATTTTGTACCCAAGATCATAAATAAAATAGTAATTCTCATGTGTGTATTTATTATTAAATGTCTAAACCCACGCTTGACGTAGGAGATCAGGTCAAGAACTAATTTGAATTATTTCTACCGAGAGTTAATCTCTTTGAAATAAAAAAGAAAAAAAAAAGAACGAAAAGTGAACAATCATTTTCTATAATAAATTGAGTTTAGGATGAAATTGGAAGGAATTCCCGGTGGGATCCTCGGTCTCTCCCAATGCATTAAAACCTCTCTCGAAATTTATTTCTTTTATAATTAAAAATATTTTTTTATAAAAAGCTTATTGAACAAATTATTTCCAAGATTCAAAGCTGTTTGTTAATTTTTTTCTTGCGTTGCAATATACTATAAATTAAATAAAGCTTATATTCACCCGTCCATCCTCTCGTTACTTCAATGAATAAATTTAAACTTTAACATGATATATTTATTATACTTAAATTTGTTAAACATCATGTTATGTAGATATAAAAACCACATATTGCCTGGCCTTCCTCAAGTAACATTAACAAGGACAAAACTAACAAAGCAAAATACCCCCTTGACTTTAATTTTATAACTCTAATTAATTAGGGTAGGCATTATGTAATTATATAAACTGGTAATACATTAAATAGATAAATCGTCCTAATAATAGTGGAAAGAAAGAGGATGCACTTTATGGACCAAAAGTTAATCTAGAGGTGAGAGATAAGATATAAAATTATAATTTTGTAAAGGAACAAAATTGGCAAACTCAAGACGCGAATCAAAAATCTTTGCATAGATGTGTTGTTCCAATTAAGAGGGGAAGGGGCAGAACAATATCAAAAATGTCAAGAAAATTTTGACAACCTGTAAAAAAATGTTGGACGTATTTAATTTTATCTTTGTCAAAAATAGCAACAAAATTTTGCTAATTGTCAGAATTTTTTATTTTCTCGTAAACAAGTATTCTAATTCTTCAAAAATTCGATCTCGAGATTTGGATTGTTCTTGACGTTTTGGGCCTAAGTTCGAAAAAAGAATTCACTCTCTCTCTCTCTCTCTCTCTCTGTGTGTGTTTTCATTAACCCGATAACTCGAGCACGCTTTAGATCACCCAAATTTTACATACATACATTAGAGCAAAATCATAGATCACTAACAACTTTTGGGCTATTTCTGGCTACTGGAAGTGATACCTGAAACGTTTTTTTTTAAATCGTGAAAATTCAAATATGATTTTACTGAGAGGAGTAAAATAAAGAAAGATAATTTTGATGTTAATATATTTAGTAAAACTACTTTCCCTATATATGCGTATACGAGATTATCGAGGGGAGGCCAGGCCACTCCCGATATTTTACTCAATGTTTTAATTAGATTTTTTAATTTCAAATCAAATATCTCAAAGGAAGCCTGCTTTTTAGGAGATCTGGAGAGGATCTCCGCTAACGGCTACATCCCTGACTAGATTCATTTTCAATTGAGAATGAAGATGTCAACTCTATGATGATAATCAAAATTATTGTAATACGTCTTGTTTGACATTTTGTCAAGGAGAAGGCTTCCTCAAGAATGAATAAATTCTTATATTTTCCTAGGAGGACTCAGGAATGAGAGAAGCTGCATGCATGGATGCTTTTCATTCCAAATTCCAAAAGTGCTCTGACAATTCCATTCAGATAATCGCCTCCTCCTAAAGCCTCATAAAAAGGTCCTTTCACATGTGTGAGTGAGAGAGTCAAAAAATAAAGGCCTTTTCTTTTAATAACACATTCTTTTAAAAACAATTTGATTTCTTCTTGTGTGTTCCCAACCCACAAGAAGATTAATAACGTATTGACATGGTGGCCATCATGGCAATCATTATAGATGCATGCCCTTGAACCCATCCCTAGTTGAGATCCGTGACTTATCGTGGAATCGGCTCCATTTGTTTTGATAAAACCCTTTAATTTATATTCATTTTCCACTTGATACCTTTGGAACATTTATTAATTAACTTGAGAAGAAATTAATCTCTATCATTCATACGTTCTCAATGGATTGATATGAGAGAGCAATAAAATACAATAAAAGCTTGAATGAAATAGAGCGAACGTGTGCGTAGCTAGCGAATGATTCACACTCAGAGAAATTAATGGAGTGGAAAATCGTTTCACTTAGCAACTAGAGAAAAGATAAATATGTGAGAGCCAATATTTCTAATTAATATTTTCAATTAGGGTTCTATTTATTTGCTTTAAAAATAAAAATTCATATATAGCTAATATTCAGATTTGCTTTTATGAGTCAGAGAGTGAAAGAGAGATAACAAAAACAATTGAAATTTGAGTAATCGAAATCTAGATGTAAAAAATTGAAATGGATATCTATTAAGTAAATAAATAAAAGAGTAATAAAAAAAATAATAATTTTAAATTTGTTTTTTCAGTTGATATAAAAACAATTGAATGTATATTCGTCTTTTTATTACAATAATATTCTGAAAAGATTTTCTGATTTAATATTAAAAGATTTGTTTCTCTACTTATTTCTCCTATCGACTTCTTTTCCCTAAAAAATTTAAATTAAAGATCACACTCTTCTTCAAATTTTAATAAACTACAAATGTGCTTTACTTTACTTATACATCAAAATCATTCAAGGGACAGAGACGATGTTAAAATACATCAAATAAACTAAAATCGGAGAATAACTTAACTAGATTAAAAAGAAAAGAAGGAAAAAATTTATTCGTTAAAAAATTTTGAAAAAATGAATTATCTGAGAAATAAAAAACTTATTAGGATAGCCATGATAGTTTTTAATACATTTTATTTTCGATTTATTATTTTTTGCATTGAATAATTGAAATATTCATTCACACCGCCTCTATTTATTCCTATTGTTTTTTAATGTTAATTTATTTTGTTTTGTTTTATAAATTTTATATATGTTGACTGAAAGATCTTTTAAAGGAAACCGGATGTAAATCCAAATAAAAACGAACTAATTTCTGCAACCTTTCATTATTTTAAGAATAATTTTTTTACTGAACTATGGTGATGCCGTTTTCGGAATCTTAGAAATCTTATCCTCACTGTAAAATTGTGAACGCCATTTTAGAACAAACACAAGCTTCCTTTTTTTTTCTTTAGAAGAGAGAGATTACATCTCTGATATTCCGAAAGTGGCCGTACAATAAAAAGAAATAATATTACCATAACCGTACGGCATATTATCTAGGACACAAACGAAATGGGTTAAGTACCATACCGTATATCATGTTACAATTAGAGATATGCTCAATTTTTTATTCAAAAATTTTTTTTCTAGATTCATTACTTTTATAAATTTTTAAATTCTAATTTCCTTTTTTTTTTTTTACTGTTGAATAATTTTCTCTCTTTCTTCTTTATTTTGTTCTATTTCCAGAAAATAAGTGGAATCCTGGATAAATGAAAATAAAATTATTTTTCTGGGCAAGGGAACACATTAATTGAATCAAATGGAACCCAAATCCCGGTTCACCTTAAATAAATAAACATTTGTCCATGTTGTCCTAGGGGAGCCATTTCTATTTTTTTCCTCTTAAAATTTTATTCTTCATATTTCACCACCAAATGAAAACTTTGCACATTATGAATATTTTTGCCATTTTATACTAATATTTGTCAATAAGGCAGTTTTGTTATTATTGACAATAATAATCTAATTATTTGTTTTTGATATTCATAGTTCCATTTATTATCTTTTGACTTTTATTTTTAATATTTTCACTATTTATATTTAAAGAAGATGAAACAGGATTCCTTCCAATTTATTGCAGATTTTACCATTTTCTTTCCTTTCAAGATCGGACCACTTAAACCATTTCGTTTGTGTCCTAGATAATATATATCCAATCCCTAATTTTTTTTCGATTTTTTCGCAGTCATTTTGGTTTGGAATTTTATTGACTTGAAAATATCAACATTTTGGGCCATACGATATAAAGTTTCATTATAAAATTCCCTATAATCATAATTAAAATTTTTCAAAAAAAATATTTTTTTTAATTAGGAGATTAACTCCATGACCAAAATAAATCTTCAAATCGCATCGCAATGACGTATTAAATTTAAAAAAATATGAAAAAAAACGTAGGTTGTAAAGAGAAGAGAGAGAGAGAGGGGGGAAGCTTTGCTCTCCCTCACTAGATAGAAATGGATTCAACTTTGTTTATGTCGTCAAAGATTTATGAATGTTCAAGTTTATTTTTTCATTCAATCTTTCTCAAATAAATGAAAAGGTTTCGAACATTCCTGTTCCAGAATAGAAAGCCTCTAATGACTTAATTCCAATCATCAACTAATGATTAATTTGAATCAATGATTTGGAATTTTTTTTTCTTTGACATCTTCATCGATTAAAATGATTTGCATAGCTTCTTCTTTAATCCACTTTCGGAATGTCAATGAGAGGAGCTTATAAACAATGTTTATCTTTAATTTATGTTTATAGTTTATCAAATAGTATTCATTATATCGTTGTAAGGAATATTTTTAACGGAATAATTATATTGGGTTTATTTATTTAATAAAACCAGACTTATCTCTGTTTTTATATCTTAAAAATGTTTGTTTTTTTCTTTTCCTAAGATGCGGAGATTTTTTTTTATTAATTAAATATTTTAATAATAACTTAATAATAATCTCTAAATCTTAAAATGCATCGCGAATAAAACCCACCTCTAATTGCATTCCGATTCAGGCTGTGATTAGACAAGACACTTAACATTCCTTAGATAATTTCAATTTGCACTCAATCATCTATTGCTGATATCTTGCATAAAAAGAGTAGATGTTATGGAAACCGATCATAAATTCTCTATTTTCATTCACAAAAAAATATTTGTCTGCTATTCATTTGTTTGTCAAGGATTAATTAAGTTATCGAAATTTTCTTCTTTCTCATCAGCTCTTCTCTATTTTTTGACTTTTTTTTTAGGGATAATTCTAAAGATGAAAAGGCTGTCCAGATATAAAAATTTTTTCAAACCAAAAAATTTTTGTATTTGCGCTGAAATTAATATATAGTTTAGAGATATTTGGTTTTTCATGTTTGAACAACAAATGAAAGGCAGTCCAATGGAAATTTATTTAAATCAATTAGATACCAATTGATATAAATAAATATGCTTGGATTACATGTATCGTAATTAATATAAATAATATATCGTTTAAAGTCTAGATGGCCTCAGATGCCGAAGAGACCCCAAAAAAAAAGAAAAAGGAGTATTAATTCGGATTGGTCGATTATTTTTCCTTCTACCGAAATAGCATACATAAGGGTAAAGTGTCAAATTATATCAATGTAAATAAATTATAAAGAGAAAGCATATACATTTGAGAACTAAGATAAAAATATGAATTTTTTCAAAGTCTAGACATAATTCATCTTTTTCTCTCATTATCCAGAGATGCTTTGTGTCTGGATATGGAAGTGGATGATTGGCTTGTAGAAAAAAATTTAAGCTATATACGAAGATTAATTAATTTCTATTAATTAGTGGTATAACTGGCCAAGGCCGCAGAAAGGCCCACAGATTAATCTTATATTTTTTATTTTCTCCGGGCTTAACTAACCGTTCTGAAGGCAGAAGATAAGAGGTGATATATATTGATATTTAGCATCTAATAGGGGAATATAGAATTTTAAAAAATTTACCTGTTTATCGATGTATTACTTTGTCTGTCAGTTGTTTTATTTATTTGTGTAGGGGAGTAGTGTCAAGGAGTTAAATGATAAATTCTTTGAAACGATCGATTTTTCTTTATTTAAAGCATCATCAGGCCTTGTATTGAAAATTAAACGAAAAACAAATCGGCAAAAACTTTCCTTATCTTCATATTCATATTTTATTTATTTATATTTTTTTTTTTTTGATGTGGAATAAAGATAATATCTTCCTATTCATCTTCCTTAATTTGAGTTCGGCATAAATAAACTCAGATCACAAACAAGGGAACAAGCTGGCCCGTCGCTCATCCTGATGCTTGATTAGCATCTTTGTATCAGACCACCGGACAAGTATTTATCCAGATCTCATGATAAAGTTATTCCCTCGTAACCCAACTTTTAAATACAAATTTTTCACATATCAGCTGCTATTTAAACGACATCTTGGCCGGCTCTCTAACTCCCTGGTGTAAGCAACAAACCAGCAAAAATATACTCACAAAAAAATGCTAAATAAACTATGACTAAGTAAGTCCGATTCAAGGCACATATTGAATATTAATAAGTGAACTGAATATTAACAAATGAATAGGTCTTGAAAACTATTTAACGTAAAAAAAAAATTGTTTTTAATATTGAATATTTGATAAAGTCACATAACATCTAGTTTACTTAAAAAATTCTAAAATAAACATCAATAATATTGATAAATTATTTTTTAATTTTTTTTTATAATATGTCAAATTAATTAAAGAAAGATGATGATAATATTTTTTTAAAATAATTTTGAAATCTTCTAATATGGTATGCTCAAAGAGGTCATTCCAAAAAAAAATCAATTGCTAACAACGATAAAAACATAAATTATCTGGCTATTATTAATTATATGTTATAGAAAATGAATTAATAGTTTAAAAAAAACTAATGGAAAATATAAAAAACAATTAGAAGTCTTTCCTTAAATCATTAAATGATCTTTTTTACTAAAGCGTTTAAAGCGTAAATAATCATTTAGAGAAAAATAAGCATGTCCGATGTGGTATAAATATAATTATATTTGATATTGTAAAAAATAATTATTTACGAGATTAAAATTAAATATAGGATTCATGGTTTAAATAAAGGGGGAAATTTTAAAATTAAATTTAATGAGAAAAATAAGAAATTTTTTACTTTCTGTTAATTTTATTTTTTACTCTTTATTATATCACTTTAATTGTTTTATTATGCAGCAAAGCTTTCAAGAACTGATATTTAGGACAAAAGTTCAGAGAGTGGAGATTTATTTAATGATACGCAAAAATTTTGTTTTATTCAAATGTATAATAAAAATTCTATGAAATGGAAATTTAATGTTATTTAACATTAAAATAATATATGAGTCATTTATTTGTGGGGCGGTCAATTGGAAATGGGGGGGGGGGGGGGGATGAAATGCATTCTCCCTACCCGATCTTGCCTTCATAGCTTTTAGTTTTTCAATGTGATAATTTTGATATCGCTGGTTTTTTCGGCAG
>JAAAKE020158779.1:0-12178 GCA_010014785.2 Anisolabis maritima
CATAATAAACCTAAATGCCCTTAGAGGACCTGAGTTCAATTTATTAATATTTACTTGACTATATGCCCTGTCCCCTGATAGAGGTCTTTCCTCACGTACCAAAGGTCAGTGGTTCGCTTCCTGGCATGTGTAATATTTAATTTATAAATTAATTGGTGGCCAATTAATTTAGAAAAATAAGATACCGACAAAACAAAAAAAATTGACTAATTTATCCAAAGAATTTATAAATATGTTCCTGTCTCTAAGCTTCTTGATCTAAGGGTTATTGGTTCCTAGTATAAGTAATATTAATTAGCTATCAATAAAAATAAACAGATAAGGAATATCTGGAAAAATTATAGAATTTATCATATCTATCTAATGTAAAATAATCCCGCTCATGCCCAACCCTGGCTTATTAAATACTTATAAAAATAAACCTTAAGATCATTTACTTCATTATTATTTAATGTTCTCTTCTCTCGCGACGTTTATTTGTACATTTTGATTCTTCTTATCATTAATAAGTAGTCTACTTATAAAAAATTAATTATTTAATTCCAAGAAAAAATTTGTTCTTTTTTCATTGAGGATTAACTTTTTAATAGTAATCTTTTTTTTTTATTTTTTTACGATCATCAAAACAATGAATATTTTATTTATTTATTATACCTCATAGAGGGAATTTGGTGATTTGTTTTATAAGCGAGAGAAGGATGGAATATTATATATATTGGAGAATTTTACTAATTAAATATATGTCTGTCTGTCTGTCTTTTACCATAAACGTCCATTTTTATGAGACATATTAGACCAATGTAAAATTTTTTCTCGTTTGCTACGACCCTGGATACATTAGATTTTGTTCCCATGTTCATCCCAATTCAATGAAATAAATAATATCGTCAATAGAACATAAATATATATATATAGATACATTGAAGATTCACAGTTCGTTCCCTTCATGTTGGAAATAAAAACCAGCATTAAAATTGAGAGAGAGAGGACATTTTTTTTAAATTGACAAATAAATAAAATTGAAGTTATTATATATTGAATGAAATAATTATAGGATAAAAAATGCGAGACTCAGTTTAATTTGCATTTCTTCCAAGCTTAAAAAAAATAATTAATTAATTAAAATAATTTTTATTTTAAGGATTTTTGTCTAATAAAATCATTTATATATATATATATTCTTTTATTAAATAAAAACAAATCAATTTATTAATGTTCTCATTTTGCATGTTATGAAAAAATGATTATGAATATACTTTTCATAATAATGCGATAAAAACCAAGGATTTTGATAAATGATAAATGTTTTTTTTTTAACATTTGTTCCGGGCTTTATATATATTATATATATATATATATTTTAATTTATGAATACAGACTAATATTTTCCATTTCTATATAAAGAAAACCTTTGCTTGGATCATATAACGATAAACTTTCATTATTTTGTATTTTATTAAATATATATATTACTCCCTCTTTTCATTAGTTAAAATTTTGTCAAATGTAACTTTTATAAAATTAAATTATTTATGTATAGCTTAATGAAAAAATATTATGTAGGAAATAGAGGCCTATAATAAAATATATAAATTAATATGTATTAATAAATTTTGATTTAGCTTAATATAAATAATTTAATTATAAATAATAATAAGTAATCAAAAAATAGCAAAAAATGGTTCGTATATTTCATAATATTTTTTAATGTTATTAATCTTATTCGGGGTTTTTTGACTTTGACCAGGCAGGTCAAATTTAAACTTCTAAATTAGCAAACCAAAACTTCACTAGCATTAAAGGGGACACTTGTTTTTTTTAAAAGCAAAAAAATTGCAAATTTAATAAAATGAATAATTTTAATAAATTTACTAATTTTTGCTTCTATAAAGTCCTCTGATAAAAAATATAATGTGATAAATGCCCATCACTCAACTTTCTCTTACATATGGTAAAGAAAATTGTGATATGTGCTCTAATATCAGAATTTTTCGTAGGATCAATTTTATTTATATAATAGAAAAAAATGTAATTAAATTAAATTGTCAATTAAATTTCGTTTATTATCAAACATAAGAATTTAAAATATTTATATTTTGTTACCATGGCAATGAGTTGTTCTATGCTTTCTATGGTATTCTTAAAATCCTAAATTGAGGTGAAAAATGATTAATACGGGTAAACCAATCAAATTTGTTAAAATGGTTTAAGAGAAATTCCCCAAAAACTAAAAAAGTACTCAGTAAAATGGGCCCTAAATAATTTAAATGAATCAATAAATTTTATAAGGGTTAATACGTTTCAAAGTATTTTGAGGTGGAAAATGATTAATACATCTTAAAGATTATTTATTTTATTATATGAACAACTAATTTAATCAAAATCGTTAGAGAGAAAATCACTAAAAACGGGAAAAAGAGGGCGCCAAACAATTTTGGTTTCAGCTTCGAAGATTTTTTTCGAAAATCTTTTTCATATATAGACACACACACACACACCATTTTACAAGACCTATTTTTAGACTCAAGGACCACAAAACGTGTATTTTCGTTGAAATCTCGACATAGATTTTTTTTGTATCGCAATACTTTCTCACTATATATTACATATATAGGTAAGAGAAAGTAAAAATACACACCCATGTTTTAAAATTTGATAGTGATTGAAAAGGTTTTAACTTTTATTTTTTTTTTGGGTTGCATAAAACTTTAAATAAAAAGATACTTTTAAACTATTTGTAAATTATTAGGTTAAAACTTAAATAAAATTTAATTATTATTTTGATAAATGCAATATGTTTCTCACTTGTATTTGTTTATTTGTGAAATTTTGCAAGTTGTCAATATCTCGAAGAATGCAAAGTTCTTTTATGGTAATGTATTCATATGTGTAAATACTGAATCGTTATTCGCAAATGTTAAAATAGAATACATTAATATTTATTTGAATCTGAAACCTATTTTAAATTTCCTTTTATTTTCAAACAACTTGAAATTTAAACTAGAAAAAACAATTTTGTATATATAAACGAAAAAAAAAAAGATTTAAAAGAATTTCATCAATAGAGGAAATAATAATTTTGAAGATTAACTAAATACAGGCATTGAATCACTTAGTCTATTTGTCAGTGAATATAATGAAAAACAACTCGCTCTCTGACTCCTGGTTATCGTTATGACAAAAAGCAAAACGAGTTCCGAAAATTTAGATACTACCTATATCAAATTTCATCAAAATCGGTTGCTTATATATCAAGTTACTTAAAAATCAGTTGTATACTGTATATCAAGTTTCGTCAAAATCGGTTAATGATAGATGGCAATATAGCAAAAATAAAAAACACAGGAAACAATGAAAATTTTTTTAACAAAGAGAGTTAAAACGTAAAGTGGAAGTCGACTTTTTATACCAAAGCATTTACTCTCTTTCCTGAAGAGAGGGGAAGAACATGAAACAAAATTGGATATATTAAAATTAACATATAATTTAATTTAAAAAATCTATTAATTATTTAACATGATAATTTATGAAAGGGATATCACATGTTCTACCCCCTCCCTCCTCTCTTTATGGCAATAATAAAAAATAACAACATGTTAAAATAAAAATTATCATAGATAGGCTTCTTGTTTATTATTAAGAGAAGACTTTTTTTACTTTTATTATTAATTTTACTCAGACGTTTTATTAAAAAAAAAAAAAAGCGAAGGCGTTGAGTTAACTTAAGTCTTAAGTCCAACCCTCTTGTTTAGATTAGCTAAATTTGATAATATCCTGAAATCTCTTCAATCTCATTAATTCGGATGGATCTTTTTTTTTTGGAAAATCTTTAGAATTTCCAAATGACTTTTTTAAGATTTTAACCTTATTGTTGAAATGAATATCTTCAGCCATCTTCATGCACCGACTTCACAATAGCGTTCATTGTGAAATTTGCATTTTTATCCAAGCCATTTTTATTTTTTTACTATTATTCAATTAATTGGTGTTAATTATATTTTCTATGTATCTCAAGATCTGAATAAATTAAAATATTATTAAAAATTATAATTAATAATTATTGTAAAAATAAATTAGAAATGATATTAGTTTTATATTTAGATGCTATCAGGGTTATACCCAGAGCTACCACCCTCCTGAAATTATATGTAGTATTCACAAAATCATTACTCAATTCGGTTTTAAAGATTGTCCGTCTGTTGTGCCCAACAGTGGCAAAGTTGCAATTGTCCGCCCTGCTCTTCCGCCAAGAACACAGTAATTAAGTTATATTAAATACAGGATAAAAGAGTTGGATAAATGTTTATCATGAAATGGATTTCAACCTCAATTATTTATGGCTCGTCAATAAAGTGTCTGAAAATGTGAGCCACAAACCTAAAAAATAGAGATAAAGAAGTAAAATTGCTTCTTATATCGAAAAAAGGTAAAATTCTGGAAAAGAAGTTGTCCCCTTTAATGCTGGTGAAGTTTTGGTTTTCTAATTTAGAAGTTTAAATTTGACCTGCCTGGTCGAAAATTCGAAAAACCCCAAATAAGATGAATAACATTAAAAAATATTATTATGAAATATACGAACCATTAATTTTTGCTATTTTTTGATTACTTATTATTATTTATAATTAAATTATTTATGTTAAGCTAAATCAAAATTTATTAATACGTATTAAGTTATATACAACAATTTTGAAAAAGCGGTGCGTTCTCGTTTTAGAGTCTTTAAGACAAAATTTTTCTTCGATTGCGCAAACATATTTTTTTTTCAGAGCTGTCCTAATTTTTTTATCCCAAAGCTCTTCTCAAATTTTAAACTTTTAATGCTTGGGGCCATCCATGGAGGTCCTTGCGGCTTCTTGCCCCTTTCATTTTTACTTTCTCTTACTTATATATGTTTTGCGAGATAGATAGTAGCTTTATGTTTTCATTATCATAAAGTTAGCTTCTTACTTAATGACTTAATTAAAAGAAATTCCTCAGTATTCTCAACATTAAAATATTTATTATACTACGGCCACTCTCTGAATTCTAAAGTGATACGGAGAGCTCTAGTCGTTGCTTTTCCCCTTAGAGAAGCGACCTCGTGATTTGCCTTTTTGGTCTTCACAATTTTGGAATAGAAATAGAATTTTTATAATTCGCAAAGCGGCTAAAGTTTAATTTTAGTTTGCGCAATTTTCTTTATAAAATATTTTTCTTCTGATTGTATTAAGGAGACAAATGACACTTCTATGATTTCTTCACCCTTCAGCTTTACACCTTTTGTTAGGGTTTTCTTTCCTGATCTACTTAATATTAATCATGGCAAATTGATAACAATAAAGAATATTTCAGGAAAATGATGAAATACTATAGCAATCTTGCTTTTAGTAAATTTTATAGTACTGTGAAATCATTGAGTTTTTTTTTTGTAATTTAGAGCTTTTATTTTCAGTAACTTCAGATATTCTTGTGATTTTATGAGGTCGGAGGGAAAGTTCTGTCGTATTTTAAGGAAAACATTTGAATCATTTTATAAAATATATGTTTAATATTATTCAACGATATAAAAGAAATCCTTATAAAGCAGGCAAAAAAAAAAAAACAAATAAAATGCCTCACTAGCAACATGTGTTTTTGATTTACAAGCAAAATTAACTTCTTATTTAAAATACGACAGAACTTTCCCTCCAACCTAATAGTTCACCCAAACAAAAGGGACATTCGTTCTTTTTTGCTTGCTGTAAGATAGGCAACCCAAATGAGTAACTCGCTATTGGAGTTACTCTAGAGTGGACCACTCATGCGCACTTGCTTTGCTAAATCTCACTTGAAATTAATCAATGCACATGCTTTCAATGGTAACTCCATTAGTGAGTTAGTCATTTGGTTTGTTTATCTTCTAGCATTCAAATACGAATGTATGTCCCCCATAGTAGTCCAAGTCCTAGTTATATTTCTGTCTTAATTTTTCCTCCAATATGCCTAAAAGTTGATTTGTTTTTATATATAAAAATAATTTTAATGTGTAAAATTTACAGCAAAATTTTTTAATTTTGAACATTGGAATGTCGCTCTTACTACTTTTGTTTTTACCTTTTATTAAATTTTATTAACGTATAAAATTCCAGAAATTCATTTATTTTTTAATAAGAATTTTTTTCTGTATTTAATTGTGAGTTTGTAGGATTGAGATGTATAATAAAAAAAAGAAAAAAGGTGGAATGTGAGTTACAGGTATTTTTTTTTGGAATTCTATGCGTTGTCTTTAAATAACATTAAGTGATGTCCACTCTATTTTTTTTGTCTTCTCAGTTAAGAGCAAAAGAAGTCTTTGAAGATCTCTCTCTTCTTTCCTCCCTTTTTATTTCTCTCTAGATCTGTCACGAATAAGAAATAAAAAAAAAAAAAACGAGTCGCTTGTCAAAAACAACTTAATGAACTTGGAAAAGATGAAATGTTTAAGGCGTTAATGATTCAAAACATTTCATAATACATCATTGTGGATTTTAGAAAATTCGGAGTTCAAAACTTTTTCTATAATATCAAATTTATTTTAATCTTTTTTTTGCATTCACTCCATAATTTCGATTTCAACTTTTATTTATCAAAATAAAAAAAATCTGGTGTGATAAACCCACACACAAATTTCTCTTACCTAAGGTAAGGAAAGCTAAGTGATGTATTGTCACACCAAATTTTTTGCGTCAAGCCTCCTAGGTACCCGTTAAATGTACAGCCAACTTGAATTTAATTTGTTTAATAGATGAAAATTTTTTTGCACTTGGTTTTCGGAAAGATGAGATTTGCCGGCTACCATGCGCAAATCTACCGTGGCCCAACATCGGCCAGGGTGTCGAGGAGCCTTTAAATTAAGGGCCCCGCACTATTGTAGATGGAAAATGATTAATACACCTTAAACCTTAATTTATTATATGTAGAAACAATTTAATCAAAATCGTTAGGATTACGCATTTATGAGAAATTAAAAAAAAAAAAAAAAAAAAAAAAAAAAACAAAACGTACAAGAGAAAAGTGGACCCCGAACAATTTTGTGGAGGGATAAGGATTAATACATTTTAACTATCATCTAATAAATTATTTTATGAAAAAAAAAAATTTAAAAAGCTACATCACTGAAGTACTAATACCCGTTAGCCGATTTTATCGAGGTATAAGCGACAAGGGTACCTATCTTATATATAAAATTTCAGCCTTGTAAGTTTTTTGTTTTTGATTCATGTTTACACGCACACAGACCATTTTGCGACATACATTTTTTTTTACTTATGGGATTCTAAAACGGGTATTTCCGTTGAAATCAGGACATCGATTTTTCACTTTATATTTGATATATAGGCAAGAGAATGTAAAAAATTTTTTTATCATATATATATATGTGTGTGTGTGTGTGTGTGTGCGTCTGACACAAAATTTCTCAAATATCAATTAAGTTAATCTATTGAAACTACACTTGATATTTAGTTTAGTAATATAAAGATTGCTTTTACTCTCTTTAGTAGAATTATTTTGTTCTTTGATCTCAATAAGCATTTAAATTCTTAAAACCTGAAAAATTTTATCAGAAGCATGATAAGAATAGGTGATATAATCAAATTGAAAATATTTTGGGCATATACAAAACCGATTATATTTTGATTAAATAGATCTCAAATTAATTAAGTTTAATTAATAATAAAATTATTATTATTTAGCAGATTTTATAAAATTCCCCTTAAAATAGTTCAATTAAGCAAAATTTACAAGATTAGAAGGGCCATAAAAATAATCTTGAGAAAAACACTTTCAAAATACACAAGAGGAAAATAACTTATTTTCATAAAATAAAATGAATATATATAAATATATATTTGGCATATGGCTAATAAAAATCTGGTGTGATAAACGCATAAGAGTAAGGAATACTGTCATGTGATGTCACACCAGATTTTTTGATTATTTTGAGATATATATATATATATATATATATGGAATAATGTTTTCCCGGGTTGGTCCGCGTTGATTGTTGAGATTAACTCGACGTTTCGGCTCTCCTTTTGGAGCCAACACGGACCAACCCGGGAAAACATTATTCCAAATACAGCCAACCGCGGAAACCTTCCAGAACATATATATATAAATTAAAACATTGAAAATTTCCCTTAATTCCTTTTTTACTCTTAAATTTTAAATAAAAGCGATATTTTTTAATTGTTTTTTTTTTTTAACGTTTAAAAATTGTCATAAAACCAGAGCTTTTCGTGTTGGCTACCAGAGTCACTGAAATCGTTCGGAAACATTATTTAATGATTTTTTATTCTTTTTTTGAAATTATTTTTTTAGTACATTATATTGTCTTCACCTAAGTGCAAAAATCCCGATCTATATATTTAGAAAAACTCTAAAAAGACATAATGTAGTTAAATAAAAACGATTAAAAATCTTTGATCTGGTCTAATATAATAATATAATATAATATAATAAATCAACCAATAAAAAAAAAAAAAAAAACAAATTAAAATATAGTAGCAAAATTTTCTAAAATATATTTGAAGTGACAAATGCCCATGAATCTTTTAAATCTGACACTCCTGATTTTATAAAATAAAATGTATTGTTGCTGTCTCTAAATTTCATAAAAAATTCAAAAATTACATACATAAACTATTAAATAAAATTCATCATAAACAATCACAAGTTGTAACATAAATGAATGTCTCTCTCTCCCTCTCTAACTTGTGTTTTCATCTTCCCTTGGGATCACTCTCAATTCAGACACCATCTCTTGTCATACAAACTCACTTAATATTAATATTATAGTTGTAGTACATTCCGGGACGGTAACATAAACTAGATTTTGAAGAATTTTATTTAATATTTTTACAAAAATAAAAAACAGCAATATTTTGAGTAAATCTCGGCTTCTACCCTTCTTAGTCAAACAGCACACCTCTGTATATCTTAAGAGAAGTTGTTGGCCACATCGGGCGCTCCTGATTGCCATGAGTGGCGGCCATAAACTAAGCAACTTTTTCACTCGGGTACCCGATTCACTCGTGTAATTTATTCGGCTATTTTGGCCGACCCCTTCCCTGAAAGGGGCCTTAAATTGCCAATGCATAAGCACGAAGGTGGCTGCGGCTCGAGAACTTGAGTGGGCCGAAATGAGTCGCCCGCTCTACTTTATGAGTAACGCATCATTTTGACCCTTTCGGTAGGGACTGGGTGGTTGGGAGGGCCCTTTTCCACTGAATTCTACAACCACCGACCACTTCCCTTGAGCCTCGAGAACGTGATCGCATTTCCATACATTCTAATCAACGATTCGCAACGAATGCTTGAACTGATCAATAGGCGCGGGCAAGTCAAACATCAGATTAGAGAACGAGCAGCTGCTCAGCTCTTGGGGGGACAAAGTCTTAGACCCAATTGTCAGTTCACCGTTTACTAACATCTTCTCTCAGTCGTTCCGAGCTATTCTGGGAAAATTTATTTGCTAATATTAAAATGATTGCAAAATTTTTGTTTTATCATCTCGGAAATAGTACTGTTAAAAAATACTATTCAAACCCGTGATCCTTTAGAAAATATATTTTTACAAATAAAAATAAAAATTTACATCTGTGAATAATATATACAATTTGGAATGAAAATTAGATATCATAGGATAATAAAATTATAAATTAAATGCATAAAATGCAAGCCCTAGATATTATTAAAATAAAATTAATATTCTTTCTCTGTCTTTCCTAAAAATTTTTAATTCTTAGCCTATGTTTCGGGGGGCTATACGCTTCTCTTCGAGATACATTTTCCCATGACATATAAAATAATTTGTCAGGAAATACAATTTTGAAAATATCAAGATTTCTAATATTATTAATATTTTATTCCACATTAAGTAAAAAAATTAATAAATTTTAAATTTTATTTCTTCTATTTTTTTTTCCTAATTTCAATGATATGGTTTTTATATTTTTTTCTTTCTCTTATTTATATATTTTACATTATATTGTAGTTCCTGACAAATTATTTTAAAGGACCTGATAATGTGAAACGTGGGCTACGAATGAGAAATATTTTGAAACGGCTGAAAAAAGTATTTATTTTCATTCTAGGATAATTATAAAATAAATATTTTATTAATTTCAAATTTTTTAAAAATTCTTCGGCATCTGAGACCATTTAAACTCCGATTTAAAGTAATTATCAGCTAATATAAATTAAATATTCATTTTTTAAACAGGTGAGATTCGAGTCTACTTTCTCCCAGTTTTACGTCCTTTAGCTTGTTAACATAAAAATCTCTCAAAAGTTTAAGATTTGAGATTGCTATTTATAGCATGATAATAGAATTGAAATTAGATTAAATTCCAATCTTAAATTGCCAATTTCGACAATCAGAATTTCTACCTCTACATTGATCGATACCTATATGATAATTTAATGAGAAACAATTTTCTCCAAATTCTAGAAAATTAAACTTTCAAAAATTTAAATTTTAGAAATAATTAACCTTCATTAATATAAAATTATATTAGTTTATAATTAGGCCTTGGAATCATATTTAATTGAAAAAAAGTACAGACAAACACTTTGTAAAAATACCACGTGAAGGTGCTATACTTACTTAGTGTACTACTAATTTATTAAAATTTATCGAATAATTAGGGAATCTTTTATTTATTTTTTAGGATTATTATATACTAGTTCTTAAGTAAGTAAGTGGAGTGATGCTATTATATAGTTACCCTTTTCCCGCTATTTCGAGTTGGCATAAGAAATAATAGATACTTCCTAGAGGCCCAGTTAAGTAAATTTTATCGCGAATCGAACTGGGATTAGGAAACGAGTTTTGTCTCTCACTCCAAGGGATAGGAGCAAAATAAAAAATAACTAAAGATGAAAATAAATCAGATAATTAATATTCTACATTTCAATACGACTCTTCTTATTCCCAAATAAATAAAAAATCTCCACAGTTTACTTAATAAATATACAATATACAATAGCATCACTTGTCCACTTAGTTTCTCGATGGTTAGTACAGTGAAAAAAACGAGTGGCAAACTGAACCCGGTTTCAAAGAGCGCCTCTTTGTGGTGAGGTATTGAATGATCATTGAAAAAGAGCTTCTACGAACTAAAAAAAAAAAAACGAATAAGCTCCCTAGGAACATGTTACCCGCCCCTGACCTAGATATTTGTATTTCCTGATTTTATTAATAATGCATTCCGATATAATCAACTGGTGAATTTAATTCCCACTCGTGATAAATCATCTATTCCCACCCTAAAAAAATCCAGTTTTGGAGTCAGAATTAACAATTTCTTTTTGTATAGTGAGCCATTGAATATATTCTTATAGTTTGCTTATAAATATATAATTAGATTATTATACGAACTGATTAGTTTTTGGCGTGTATTATTTTTTGACTTTTTTTTTCAATATCTTTGAAACACGATACCTTAAAAGTTAAAGAGCTATCTATATACATCAAAATTCATAATATATTTTAGTCAAAATTTTTTATTTTTTTCTATCTTTTTCGGCATCTGAGGCTATTTAGACTCCATATTTATTTCAATCATTTGCTATCTAATATAATTTAAATAAATTTAATCGCCTTAGACGGAAAACGAACAATTAACCCTTGGAATGTCAAGTGACACCTCTATCTTTGTCCCAAGGGACAGGCGCCCACAAATGGTTGTCCAAGGGTATTGGTCTTTTGAGTCCCCACGAAGTTGTTCAGTAAACAAAAATAAATATATTGACATGGGTTGTATAAATTCTTTTATTTTTGCTTACTGGTAACCCAATTGGCCAACTTTGTAATTGATTTTTAGATTAATTACTCCAAAGCTTCTCTAAAGTGGACCACGCATGATCACTTGTTAATTTCTAGCGAAATTTAATTTAACTGTGCATGCGCGGTTCGCTCTAGAACAGTGATGGCGAACCTTTTTGGGTAGTGGGTCAAATTTTGTTCATTATTTTTTTTAGTATTAGCTCGTGGGTCACCAAGTCAGTGGCATCACTTGGAAAAGAGGAGGGAGGTTAAAAATTACTTTTTTTTTGGTTCTCACTTTTAAAGGCTTCTACAAAGTTTACGTTTCCTTCTGGTTTTACAACTTCTACTTTTGCAATTGAACAAAAAATAAAGATCGACGTCAAAAAATTTATATCAATGAGGTGATAC